>BGPR01003818.1:76433-96883 GCA_013235015.1 Araneus ventricosus | reverse complement strand
AAATCTCAGGAATCAGCGGAAGATAGGCTTACTTCCAAGGGTTAAATGTATTCAAAAGCCTGCGAGGGAGAAAGTTTCCCAAGAAATAACAAATCAATTAACACAGCATGACATCATGAAGCTTCCTTTCTCACTTGCAGTTTTCCTTTATCGTAGGATTAAGACTTCACAATTTAAGAGAACACGACGTCTTCCATCAATGGCCTCACAGCATGGGTTGAAAAAACGTCAATCTGGCACTCAAATCATGACAACATGTTGTAGACGTCTTTACTTCCTTCTAAAATGTTCCTCCCAAGAGCTGCTGGAGCTGAAAATAACAAAAATAGCATCTTGTTTTATTTGTTCAGACGAATTAAATACTTCGTACATCATGGTCCAAGCTGGACGATCACCGGTTGTGGCTGTTTCCAGTAATGAATAGCAAAATGTGATGAAAAATGAATCGAAAACATAAGTCGAAGTTTTGAAACAAGTGAATTGTAATCCTTGAGCTTTAACTCTTTGAACCACCTCATCAATCCTAGAATTGTCGCTTCATATTTTCCAATTTAATCACTGTCCGCTGGTGCTTAAATGGAATTTAGTCAAAGCAATGACAGTGGTTGAAATCAAAGAGTCGCTTCGTAAAATTTACGTTTAAATCTGATTTTAAGAAAAGCCTCTGAGTGGATAAGTGAAAAACAATTAAATAGGTATTATTACCTTCTTCATACAAGGGTTTATTTATCGGTTAAATTTGCTGAAAACCGAATGTCTTGTCTCCTAATTAAATTACACATTCCCTATAGGTAATTCATTTCTATCAAAGTAAGAACCTAAAAGACGCATATGTTTGTGCCAAAGCAATTTTTTTAAACCCTCCGTTTGTCGTGATAATTTTCCTCCTTAAATGTATCCAATGCACCTCGCAGATTTAAAACTGTTATACAATACAATATTTTTATTATTTTTTCCTTGAAACTATAATAATTAGTTCTAATGAGAATGTAAATAAGTATTCTACATGAGAAATTCAAATTGCACTATATTAAAAAACAGCCAATAGATGTAGACTGCATGCGTTTGTATTAGATATTGGGAATAACGGATGGCTCAATTGGTTCTAAAAATATTCTTCAGAATTAATTCATCTTGCTTCCGATTGCTTAATGGCAATTAATCATTATAAAATTCCTATAATTAAATGCGCGAGTGCGTTCATTACATGAATCGAATGATTTTAAAAGGGAACTTCTGACATTTAAAAAATTTTACTGGAGGGAAAAAAACGAATGGGCTGTAAATAAAATCGAAATTCGGATCCAAGATATCTAATGTGCTCTACAGTAGAAAATGAACCTATTAACGACAACCAAAAACATTACAATTATTAATTTTCGCAAAAATTCAAATTTTACAGAAGTCTCCTTTTAACAGCATACAGTATAAATGCGTTAGAATTTTAGGGAATATATTATAAAGCCGGGATATCAATGGAACTCGACTATAATTCAAACTTTATTTGGGAGTAAATTTAAAGACTCAAAAAAATTGAATTTTAATTTTATCCGACTTTAAGTAAAAGTGAGATTTAAAAACAGAAAAAATCATGGAAAAATAATTAGGGGGCAGAAATATGAAGGAAACTTAATAGCTAAAGTATAAAAATGAGCATGGAAAATGAAAATACATAAGAAAATGTTATACAAGAAAAAAAGCACTCTAAATGCTGGAATACATAAACATATTTACAAATATATACAACTCTTCGAAACATATGGTAATGTAGATTTCTGTTGTACTTTGTAAAATTGGGAACTTGAAAATGCGTATCACTTTCCAAAACTGTTAAAGTTATGAAAGATTTGAAGGAGGGATAAATACGAGGATGCATTTTGTTGTAGGAAATACAGCACTTCTCTGATAGGAGAGAAAACTCCTGCGAACATGCAATGATTCCATCATTTGAAAGCACTGCACGTGATGATGCAGCCAGACTGTAAGAATATACTACGAGATACAGTCGACGCTCGCTATAACGACCACACATTATCAAGACCATTCCATTATAACGACCAGGGATAAAATCCCTAACTGTGTTTCCCTATGCACCATGTTATTTTACTTCCGGTATAACGACCGTACAGCGTCGTCAAATCCCAATACAACGTCCGAATTCAGCGAACACTCTTCCCGGTATTTTTCCAAAAAAAAACATGTTTCTTTACACTAAAGTAGAACACCCTTTATTTTCTACTTAAAAATATATTTCTAAAACAGATATTTTAAATTGATAAAATTTTATTTTTAATACCAATGATAAAAAATAAGTTGAGTATTTAGTTGAAATCTCTTTAAAAATCGCTTATTTATATGGAACTGCTGAGCGTGCATGTGTACAGTTTTTAATTATATCCACTATAGCGACCACTCGTTATAAAGACATTTTGCTGTGGAACGCAGTTACGTTAGTAGTTAGTTAGCAGAACGTTATAATGAGCGTCGACTGTATATCGTAGTTGGCAGTGAATGGGTTAAAATATCACGGATATACTTTTTATCAAACCAGAAATAGCTTTTTTTTTGTTAATACGCTTAAAATTTCGGAGCTGTGACAAGACAGGTGTTTGGTCGAATTCAGAACAATTATTTCGACACTTTGCGACGAAATCCTAAATAATCGAATAATAAATCGAAATGTGCCCGATAATTTGCTACAAATAGGAAGTTTAAAATTTTTTTCAATATACTACATTATGATTAAAAGCAGTTATGCAAATCATTACGCCTCCGACATTTTAAGGATTTTGGATTTATTACATAAATCTGTATCAAGTTCCGTCTAGTTTAGCTTGCATAATTCAGCCAACAACAATCTAAGCATAACAGATTACTTAGTTAAATAATATAGAGAGTATGCTGCTTATTTTTTGTTATCTGTTGCTGAAACATCTATGATGGTTTACTGCATCTCGAAACGAATAATTTTGAGGCTGCCAGACAAGTTTTTAGAATTGTCCAAATTTGTTAGTTTCTGTGAAAACTTATCAAAAACTTATTTAAATAGTTTTTGAACAGTCGTCAACAGAAAATTTTCCATTAGGTGTCCATTAATTGAACATCCAGCGTCCGCAAACCGGGCTTTCGATAGTGCTTGACCTGTGTGGAATTAATAAGAAATTGCACCTCAAGCATGCGAGTGGATATATACTTATGTCATCCATTTTTTTTCATAACATTCCCATTCATCGCTTTCCTACTTGATCTAGTTCATTACGAGACTTGTTTTTGCATCTAACTCACCGATTTAAGAGATACAAGCCTCAATACTTTAGATCATTAAAGTTTTCAATTAAGATTCAGGTAAGAAATTTAACTTTTGGCTTATTAAGCATTCATTTCTTGAAGAACGAAACTTCTTTAAAAAGCATGCGTTTGCGTTCGGTGAAATCCCTTAATATTCAACAAAGCACCTCAATCAAAACCCTAGAAAGTTATGCCAGTAAAGGTTTTGAATCTTTCGTAAACTTTAAAATAAAATTTAAAAAAAAAATAAAAATTTAATAAAAATGTTAATATAAATAAAAATTTTAAAATAAAAATTTTAAAATAAAAATTTTTATTGATTCTTAAATTGTGTGACAAGTTTTATATTTATTGGAATGTGCGATTTTCTATAGCTAAAAATTTCTCAAAAATATTTCTTATTTTTCGATCCAAAATATTTTAATGTGGAGTGTACGTTACCGACTTACTTCGTTCCTCTGAGGATCGCCAACTCTTTGCCGCCAAGAACGGCGATAAGAAGGAAGGAAGGATGGATGAAGGTTTGTTCTCCGGCGTATGCTTCAGAACGTGGTTCTTAGCTTGTGCCGGGTTGACAAAAACAATTCTCGAATACCACATAAAATGGCGATGAGAGAACATTTGTTTTGGATGCGTCTAGAGGTTTTTAACGAGTGACAAGAAAGCATGCGCAAAAATTGATCTTCTCATCGGTGTTTTGCTTATCAGGCTATATTGCGCCACGTTTCGACTGGAATGTTTTGTTCAACTCTTCGATGCAATTGGTCGATAAATTCGAATTTGAATAGAACTTCGTTTGGAATTCATGGGATGGAATATCGGTTCAGTACCGTGTATGTTATTCTGTGTGTTTCATTTCTCAATGAATAAGCGAAGTTACGATTATTCCGCTACGATGAAAGCGAAGCCAAAGATGTTTTTCAAGTTAAAAAATTTGCCCGGTACATGCTTGAAATGCCGCAGGCATTGCGTGCGGAAATTCTAGTTTTCGGATTTTTTTAAAAAAACCTAGATTCCTAACAGTCAATGGAAAAGCAAAGCTACTATTTTCCTGCTATGCTGAAAGCGAAATCGCTGATTTTTTTTCGGTTAGAAAAATTTGCCCGGTACACACTTGAAATGCCGCAGACATTGCGTGCTCAATCTCTCGTTTTCAGGTGACGCTTGCTCAAGAGAGCATTAAAAAGCACACTGCGCATCCAAAACAGTATCTGGCGACTGCACATGAAATTACGCCAAGAAAAATTGGCGAGAAGCAAGTCGGCACCGTACACTCCACATTTACCCAAATATCTCTAAAATATGTATTTTCAGTGTAGATTCCTATCGACTCATTTTAGTTATCTCCGAGTCTACTGAAAAAGATTTTTGAAGAAAATTTTGCCTCATTAAAATGATTATCCTTGATCCATCGATAACATTGTAACCAAAATAAAGTTTTCACCAGACGTCGGTTCACTGCGCACCCGAAACAATGCCAAACCGTCTTCCATCTTGGCGATATATCTTGGTTGCTTAGCTATTGAATCTCGGTGGTCGCTATAACGTGGAAGTACTGATAAACTGAAGGTTAAATGAACCACGATTAATTTACGTCTTACAGTAATGAAACAATCTTATTTATGCACTTAAGCAGAATATAAATGCTAATTAAATGCACCAAATTACCAAAAACGCTTCCAGTTTAAACTATTGCTAAGTAAAAACGATAAAATTTTCACTACAAAGAACAATTTGTAGACAATTTAATGAATCGAAATCATCTCAAATTTACCAATAAATATTATCACCCGTTTACGTAAATATTACTGTTAAAGTATAATTAAATCATTTCATAGAACACATAGTTATTACATGAAATAACTGATCAAGTAAATTAAAGTGTTGAATAAACTAATAATTCCACACATTAATTCATTAATCTAGAAAATAACTAGTTCTATACATTAACTATTCACAGACACTTAAAATGCTAAATGAAATATTTACTGAATAATACAGTAACAAGACAGTACAGACAAGCTCATCAAATTATAGTTCATTACAAAAGTATTGCGCGTAAATGAAACTAATGCTTTTCATATTCTTAAATGAAACATAAAAGTTATATAATATAGCAATTTAATAATTACCCTTACACACCATTATATATAACACTTTATAGTACGTTGAAAGTGTTATGCTATTTCTGACTGGAATAATAATGAAATACATTTCCCATTTATATACTCAATTAGAACATGAATAATATTGAAAAACTTTGGGTTACCAAAGAGACCTCTAATTTAAAATGCTGTCAAGTTGTAACGATAAATATCTTCAACACAAAGAATTTATCGCAAGCTGATGATTTAATGCATCAAAATCACCGCAATAGATACAAGCGAATTCGCATATAAATATAATCACCAGATTTATGTTAAACATGAACAAATAATATTACTTACCTCGTTATCATCCGAGCATAATTGCTGACATTTCAGATTTGAAGTCTTCATAGAATACCAAAGCCCTCCCCCTTATGGTACTAAAGACGAAAATAGTTCCAGTCTCTACAGACGAACTAAAGAATGGTAAGAGTAACAGGATATTCATGGCATAGAAGTTTCTAAGAAAGTTGTAAAAAATTCATCCAGTTGAAGCGAATGATGATGATGAGGCCGGCTGAGATGTATGCTCGCTCCTTGGCTGCTTTATCTCAAATTATCCTTAGTTCAAAATTCTAAGAAAAACAAAACTTTGAAAAATTGAAAAGGAAAATGAAAATTAAGAAAACATGCTTAAACAGTTGTAAAATTTTTGGAAGCTATAGAGCATTTTTCTTTAGACTTTGAGGCATCCGTTGCTATTATAATTTTGTATTTTCAAAGAATATCGTGGATATGGCATAAAAATTTTTGAATAGCGAAAACTTTCTTTTAGAAAAATCAAAAATCCATGGAGAAGAAAGTGGGAGGCAGCCCATCTCCGCATGAAAAAGTTCCTCTGATGTTCAAGAGGTTGACATTGAAAAAGCAAATGCTCTAGGGTTTCTTCCAGTTTGCATAAGGTGCATAATGATGTAGGTGCGCGTTGGAATCTGTAAAGTTTAGCGCTGGTTGGATACGTTTTAGTACGGAACCGAGAAATAAGGACATCATTCTTGCGGCTAGAAGGAAATACTCGGAGTTGAGGCCGATTTTCATTTAAAAAAATAAAATTCTTGGTAGTATTTTGAATTTTCCCATTCATTTTTGGCTTCTTCTTGAATATTATTTTTCATAAGAAGTAATAAATCTTCATGCGATATCCATTGAGAGATCAGGGAGGTTGGTTCTTTACGGGTCAAGGAGTCCACGTCTTCGTTTTGGGCAATGCATGCATGTCCAGGGGTCCAAACAAACTCGATGGATTGAATGTTTCCAATAATTTTGTAAATTTCATGGCCGAGGAATTTGAATTTCGAACATTGTAATGCTTTTAATACTGAGAGGATATCACTAAGTAAAACGTATTGTTGATTATCGTTGATGAGATCACTGATAGCAATGAGTATTGCGAGGGCTTCATTAGTGAAAATGCTATTATAATTGGAAACGGACCCAGCCCTGGTCACTCCAGTTGTAAAATTTTGGACGCTATAGAGCATTTTTCGTTCGACATTGAGGCATTTGTTGCGATTATATTTTTGTATTTCCAGTATAAATTTTTATATTCGTTGAAAAGGCTTTGCACGACAGAATTTGAGTCGTTGTTTGAAAAGGAAGAGTATCTAAAAAAACGAATCTTTGTTTTTGAAGAGGGTGATGAGAAGGTATTAAAAAATTTAAAAATTTATGTCAATTCCCAGCTTATTGATTTGTTCCGGGAGTCGGATTGAGAGGTGAACAGGTTTCTTCAATCTTAACACGTTGAGGACGACGTGTACCACTGGTGGCTCACATGCGAACAGTTTATCTGGCGGCTTGTACCATTGGTGGCTCACACACGAATGGTTCTTCTGGCGGCGTGTAGTGGTGGTTCACCTTCGCAAAATCGGCAAAACGTTGTAACCCATTTCGATTTACTTGCAGCAATATTTCTACCTCGTCGAGCAGATAAGGATTTATAACATTCACGGCATCGTTTCCGCGACTATCTCGCAGTTCCGGAATACTTCTCAAGAAATATAAGCCGCCATATAAGACATACGATTTTTACTGCCGTCTGACGGCGTGACATAGCAAAATCTGCGCCGTCCTCAACGTGTTAAAGGTTGGAGGTAGTGAAACAGAGGAGAAACTCCGCCTGAAGATAATGTTCATAAGAAAAAACGTTCGGTCAACATTCGTATACGTTTCTTTCAAATGGATCGGGATAGGTGTCCACTTGGGTAGCCCGGTGGCAAAAAACAAAGCAGCACGATATAAGATTTCAATGGCAAGAGTTTCGCTTTTGCTAGATGTAACGAATACATGGCATCCATATTCTAATTTGCTACGTATAGTTGCGTTAACAATTTGTAATAAGTGAATTGTTCTTGCTCCCCAAGAATTGGCTGCGATATCTTTGAGAACGTTAAGTCGTCTATTAGTAGTCTTTTTTAGATGCAAGAAGTGTTGCTTGAAACTAAGATTGGCATAAAAAATTAGGTCAAGAATTTTGATATTAGAATTCCAAGGAATATTTTGATAGTTTTAGGTGGGAAGACGGGATTTGTTTAAGATTGGAAAAATTAATGGCTTCGCATTTTTCAGTTTGGATTTTGAGTTTCCATGTATTGCACCATTGACTGGTTTTGTTCAGAGAGAATTGCAAATATTTGAGTGCAGAAGAGAGGATTGAATCACTGCAGTATAATAAAATATCATGAGCATAGATTAAAGATTCTGTTCCGTGATATATTGCTTCGAAAATATCCATCATGTAAGTGGTGAATAAAAAAAACCGCTTAAGACACTGCCCTGAGGAATGCCGCGAAAAGAAGACCTCATAGTAGAAGTAGAGTTTCTCCAGAAAACGTAAAATCTCCCGTTTTCAATAAAATTATGAAGACACTTTGCAGCATTCCCTCTTATCCCAAGTTTAAGTATTTTATACATCAATCCATCCCTCCAAACAGAGTCATAAGCGGAAGCTATATCTAATTTGATTAGAATGAAATATTTATCATTTTCCGCTTGGATGATTTTACGATAGATTAGGGAAAAGAATGTAATTGCAATCTTTTCGTGATAAAAAACCTGCATGATGTAATTTTCTTTGAATTCCCATATTGATGATTTTTTTTATAATTCATCTTTCAAAAATTTTGCTAACTACCGTTAAGGAGATAGGTCTGTACGATTGAATGTTCTTGAAGTCCTCACCTGGTTTCAGCATAGGTACAATTTTTGCTATGCGCCATTCAGATGGAATTTCTCCGGTTAACCAAATTTCATTGCAAATTAAAAGCAAAGTCGATTTGAAGCTAGTGGCAAAATTTTTTAATAAAGTTTGCTGTGATATCATCACGTCCTGGAGAAGTATTACGAGTTTTCTGGGGAATATATTGAAATTCATCTACAGAAAAAGGATTATTGTAGTTTCCTTCGTTACATGAAAAATCGAAACGAATAAATTCTTCAATGGGATTTTGTTCATAGTGACTCACAAACGGTTAGCTTGCTTGGATCCAAAATCAAAGTATTGTAAATTTTAATAAAGTTAGCATTTTCAATTGGATGATGATTTCGTTATAAATAGCTCCGATTATTTTATAAATTTTTCCTAAATAACTGGTATTTTAGCGAGTGTTACTTCAATACTGCCTTTGAAGTTTAGAAATTAAGTTATTATTTAGTTGTGCAGAAAGTTTTTGTATTGAATCCAAAACGGTTGGGATAAGCAATTTCTGGCGAGGCGAAGGCATTTCCCGTTTTATCCGAGGAACAAACTGCATTGGGAGTTCCACCATGAAGTATTTGCTTGTGACTGGACTATAACGGGAGGAAAATGAAAAAATATTTTTACAGAAAGATTTAGATCGAATGCATTTATTTAGGCATTTAAAAATACAATTTCCATAAAAAGTTAAAATAACAGCTTCTATAAATATTAGATACATTAAATTTGGGAGTTCCCATTACGTCCATTGCAGTCAATAAAGAGATTTAGTCAAGAATTACAAATAGAGTTTCGTAAAAAGAGAATAAAAGTAACATTCGAAAAAGTAATAGTTACATAGAAGTCAATGAAATATAGGAAGCATTCGACATGGCTGATGGCGGGGTGAATAAGTTGACATTCAAGTAACTGAATTAACCACCAAAGCCATAGAGAGTACGGCCTTGACGTTTAAGAGCATATACAACATCCATGGCCGTCACAGTTCTTCGTTTTGCGTGCTCGGTGTAGGTTACGGCATCGCGAATCACGTTTTCAAGGAATATTTTCAGTACACCACGGGTTTCTTCGTAAATTAAGCCGGAGATACGCTTCACACCACCACGACGAGCTAGACGACGTATGGCAGGTTTAGTGATACCTTGAATATTATCTCTAAGAACTTTACGATGACGTTTAGCACCACCTTTTCCCAGTCCTTTGCCTCCTTTTCCTCGTCCAGACATCGTTTAGAATGAAGGAATTCGACAGACAGCAAACAATAAACGGAACTGCAACAGAAAACTCGCTCTATCGCTTATAGCTGCTAGCAACGATTTATATTTCCAATAGACGACGCGAAAAATTACGTCATTCGCTTCGCGGACCTGAAAGAAAGCTGTAAAACAAGGTTCTGAACCAATCAACATTCAGGATTTTTATGATGTTAAGAGAACCTGGGAGAAAGTTGCTGATTTTACATTTGAAATACAATTATTTGAAGCGGAGCACTACAAAATAGAAGCTTATAAATGCTATTGTTTCATCAGAGTACCCCATTCACTGCTAGCAACATTTAGAGAAGAGCTATAGTTGGCAGTGAATGGGATATAAGAAGCTAATGTTTTCTTCTTCCGAAGATTTGTACAAGGCAGTCTCTCATAAGGCATGGTGGCTACAGAAAATATGAGGAGATCAGATAATCGGATTCGAATCTAGAAAGATACCGTAACTGAAAACAATGGCAGAAATCAGATGTTCAGTAAGGAAATGAATATAAAAAGTAATAACGGCATTTAGTGTTAGATTTTTTTTTTGAGAAAATCAACGGATACTTTTTCAGAAAATTTAGGAAATGGAAGAAAATCATCGGCATACACAGTGATTATACTTAAAATTTTGCTAGTGTTTTTCTCGTTCAGTAACACCAAAAGTTATTGGAACAAACAACAAAAGTTAATTATGGACGAGTTTTCTGGTTTGTTTACTTATATTAAAAACATTTACTTTATCTGCTTGTATGTTGGACTTCCACTTTGAAGCGCCATTGACTTAGCATTAAACCGGAAATACGTATTGCAGGCATGTCAACAAACCAAAAATCTCGCCCTTAGTTTAGTTGAACTTATCCAAATGGGGATAACAGCCTTTATTGCTTCAAATCCCATAACTCTTTAATTTAAATTCAAATTCAACTTATCCAAATTAACGGCCGTTTTGAAACTACACCAAGGCTAATTTGGAATGGACCTAGTGACATTCTACAAAGGACACAGACGATACCTAAGCCGACACAAAACTTCCATTCCATACCAACAATAGGACATTTGACCCTGACAGATGAAACATGCACTAGACCAGCTTGCAGTACATATCTTTGGTGAGTTGTATATTCGAACCTCCGACCCTTTTGGTGGAATCTGA
The DNA here is from genome assembly GCA_013235015.1 of Araneus ventricosus. Taxonomy (NCBI): domain Eukaryota; kingdom Metazoa; phylum Arthropoda; class Arachnida; order Araneae; family Araneidae; genus Araneus; species Araneus ventricosus. Next base: position 85,849 of record BGPR01003818.1, on the reverse strand, counting down.
TTTTCAACCCAGGAACGTCCAGCTCCGAAGACTCGAACTTGACAGCAGGATACCGTGGGCTCATTTTTGGTGGAATCAAAATTCCAAACCACAATCCTCTGATCTTGAAACCGACACTTTTGAGGATTGTCCGAGGACATTCATTTGGAACAGATAAAGCTATGAGTCTGAAAACAAAATTATAGGAATCCATCAAATGTCAAAACGCAAAATTGGTAAGGTTAGCTACCTTGTGCAAACTTGTCAGCATGTTTATCTCAGATACACTCAGTCAGTTAGAGTTTGAACCACGATGACACAATTTTTTTTCAGAACATTCCTTCGTTATATTTTAAGGACTGCAGTGGTTCCATGGATTAGTGAGGGCATTGGACCCTGAGATTCCCGAAAACCGAATCCTCAGAAAATCTGCATTGTAACAAGTCTGGTGCACACTACCTCAGTCGGATTCTTAGTCCTTCCTTTGGTGTGGTGAGGAGGTTCTGAGAACGGATGGGCTTTTAGGTGATAACCTTGGTGATATAACATCAGTTTGAAAGGACGACGTCTTTAGCAAAATTGGATTGGTGTAGTTGAAGAAGGAACGTTTATTTAATACAAAAATAACAAAACTATCATTTTCTTAATCTGCTGGACCATTATCCGTAGGCATTGGACCCTGAGGTTTCCTCCAAATATATGCATTGTAACAATCTGGTGCACACTGCCGCAGTCGGATTCATAGTCCTTCCATTGGTGTGGTGATGAGGTTCTGAGAACGGATGGGCTTTTAGGTGATAACCTTGGTGATCTAACATCAGTTTGAAATGGCGATGTCTGTGCAAAAATTGAGTAAGTGTAATTGAAAAAGGAACGTTTCTTTAATGGAAAAAAACTATCATTTTCTTAAGCTGCTGGACCATTCTCTTTTGGCTTAATTACACGCGAAAACCTTTTGCAAAATTAACACTACATATTCGGAATGGAAGGCTATTTATCCTTTGCTCAATTTCCCTAATTCTGTACGAGTGATGATCAATTTAATTTTTGATCCATCATTAAATGTTTTCAGCCATTTCTATGATTCCACACATGTATGATTTTTCAGTTTCCTTGATATTTGACGTATTTCTGGGTTCGATTCCCAACATCTAATCTGCTTATAATATTTATACTCCCTATGCTTTCTGAAGGTCTACTTTGCTCAAATATTCGCAAGTTTAGAACGCATATTTACGGATCCTGCTATGGTTTGGATTGAGGTCGCTTTTTATTGGCTCTCAGCGTCACGTGCCTTCGCTTGCGTCTAAATGATGTCATAGGAGCGCGCTTAGTTTGGATTTCGATTTTTGTCTTAGCTATTGTATCATGGAGAAACAAAAATTATCTTTATCTTGAATTCATCATTCTCATTAGAAATATACAAATAATCGTAATTAAAAGATAATTTTGGTTTTTCCGTGATACAATAACTAAGAAAAAAAATCGAAATCCAAACTAAGCTCGCTGCTATGACATCATTCAGAAGCAAGCGAAGTTACGTGACGCTGAGAGCCAATGAAAAGCGGCCTCAATCCAAACCATAGTAAGATCCGTAAATATGCGTTGAGAACGACGAATAACAAGTTTAGTCTATGTCTTAAGGCTTGACTCGTAGAATTTATGAGATAAAGACAGAGACTAGACCTCTTTATATCTTCGGTGCCATGCTGCGCCTTTGCTATTTTATTTAGCCAGTAAATATCGAACATGTAGGTATTCAAGCTTCAGATAATAAGGAGGGTAAGTAATTGTTTGTTCGAATTTATGTATTAAATTTGGTGATAATATTTATTAGAGAATTCGTTTGCATCTATCGAAGATTGTAATTATTTTTATTAGTCTGTTAAAAATTTCGTCCGCTGAAAAGAATTTACCGTTATTACTTTGCATCCTCTTAGGCTAGAAGTCTTTCTTATCCTGGATAACTTCATTAATATTCAATAATAAATATTAATGAGGAAAAATATTTTTTTATTATTCATGTTCTATTTAAGTATATAAATGCAAAAGTATTTCATGATTTTTCTGGCGAATGACATAGCAGCTATACAAATAAGGCATGCATTAAGGAAAATGTATATAGAGTCTTGCTAAATGCGACTTTAACAATGTTATTGCTTAGCATAAGAATCGTTTTTTGAAAAAAAATTATTAATGGAAATTTCATTACATTCAGGAAAAGGAATATATAATCAAATATATATATTATACTGTTTTATTCCTCCGACAACAATTAAATTTCTTCGAAAACGCATAAAATAAATTTATTAATAGATAATAATAGTTTTTAAGAATTAACGATTATTATTTTATTGAAGCAAAAGTAGCTTGATCTAAAATCTGATTGAACTGAAATCTAACAGTAACGAGTCCATTGAATGTTGTAGCTATGTTGAATTCTGACGTGTTTTTATAAAAGTTTTTTTGAAATAAAGGGAAGAAATATAGAGTGCATCTTTTGTAAGAGAATTGCACATTTCAATATATATTAAACTTGCCATGCGAAGTACGAGTCTATACAAGTTTATCTTAGCTTCAAAACGAATAAGATATTTTATATAAGCTCAGATTTTTGAATAGATATACAAGTGAAGAACCATCTACTTGAAAGATTAAACTTGAACCGGTTTTCGCAACTTTGGTACCAAAAAAGCATTTCAAATATATACAATGGATTTCTTCGGACTCGTACTTCCCGTAATATTCAAATTTTTGAAATCAAATTTTAATGCAATATTTCTTTTGCGTATTGTCAAGTATTCTGTAAGTTTCCAACAATTCGAAAAAACTCTACATGTTATAATAAAGCATGTGGAGTTTGAAATTCTCAATATAATACCGATTTTTACTTGTATTCCACTAAATATTTTTATTGTCTCAGTTTGGGTCCTACTCCTCAAGTTTTTTAAAATGACACCAGAATCAACCTCCGATCCAAACGGGTTTCTGCGTTACGCTTATTTGTAACCTTGCATAAAGCTAATTCATAATAATCACGCCAAGCACCTACACTGGTACGATGACGTCACAGGCAAAACAAATAATATGCGAAGAACTCTTATAGATATGATCAATCCGTTGTGGGGTCAGCCCTTCTTTTCGCATTATTAGTCTCGTAGTTATTAGCGATTCAAATCTGACGGTATTTTGTCACACAAGAAAGTTCGACCGGCTATCACTCTAACGAGCGGAATGACGTCCACGTCAATGGAAAAAGATTATACTAAATTCTACTAGTATCTTCGTAGTAAGATAACGCTTTAGACTTGATTCGTCTGGGTTGATTCCGCCAGCCATAGCCTTCTTAGCATATTGGTTTTTACTTTACGAAATTTAAAGAAACAATGCCAGATTAAAAAAACGTAGAACATTCAATGTCTCGAAACAGGTTTATAATAAATTAAACAATCAATCTTTTAATGCTTAGTCTCACGAGTGCTATTAATGTTATCATTGGTTATACATAATCTTGCTATTTGGTTTACGCGGAGAATTTTATATAACTTAAAACTATTAATTACAAATCTATATATTATATAACTATAAAACTATATTAATATGTGCTAATAAAAGAGCTTTGTTACAAAACTGTGTTCGAACCAAACTTTTAAAATTTATTAAAATTAAAGAAATTTCAAGAAAATTAAATTATCACTGAAAAGCCAATATTTAAAATGGTATAAAAATTGTTTATGTACGTTAATATTCTCTTGAAGCTATTGAGGGAAAACAATGAAATTTAGATTAACTTTTAATTGGAAATTGATCAAAATTTTGAAAACCCTTTCTTAGTGCGAATCTATTAGCCAAGAAGTTAACTGAGTGCCAAATGTAGTAGCTTTGCATCGAATAGTCTGAATTTTATAGCGTTTTGAATGATCTTTGAATCACGCGCGTCGCGATATACAAATGGTATGACAGCTTGTGAACATTATCTCGCATTTTAATATCAAATGCCAATTCTAGGAAATCATGGGAATCCCAAACCGTTAATAATCGTTAAAATGTATATGAACTGTATTGGATATTGTTTAAAAATGGATTCTTTTGTGATGCAATTCTTCACCGGCTTTTTGTTAATGACTGAATTTCTTCTGGGTTTATTCAAGAGTTTTGTGATTGTTTTTGTATTTATTCAGTGATCTTGGAGTGGAAACGTCTTTCCGCTCGTTACAGTGATGGTCGGTCGAACTTTCTTTTGTGCTAAAATATCGTCAGATTTGAATAGCTAATAAATACGAGACTAATAATGCGAAAAGAATGGATGACCACACAACGGATAGATAATATCTATGAGTTTTTCGCACAGTATTTATTTTGTCTGTGACGTAATCGTATCAGTGTAAACTCTTGCGCGTGATTGTTACGAATTAACTTTTGTGTAAGGTTATATTTAAGTGTAACGTAGAAACTTGTTTGGATAGGAGATTGATTCTGGTGTCATTTTAAAGAGCTTGAGGAGTATTACTAGGACCCAAAGTGAGACATTAAATATATCTAACAGAATATAAGAAAAAATCGTTATTATATTGAGAATTTCAAACTCCGCATGTTTTTTTTTATTATTATTATAACAGGCAAAGGTTTTTTCGAATCGTTGGAAACTTGCATAAACTTGACAATACGTAAAAGAAACATTGTATTAAAATTTGAATTTAAAAATTTGGTTATTACGGGAAACATGAGAATTTGTAGTAAATGTTTTACTGCGCATACACGAAATGTAGTTCTATCTGTCAACAGATGGCACCATCAAAAGCTACACTAAATAAAACATAAAAGGGCAGTTCGGATCCGCTACGTAGATCTTTCGTGAAAACGTCGGGATAAAATCGTAAAACAAGTATTTCTTATTAATATTATTGGCTGAATGGAACGCGAAATGCAGATAACATATTACGTCAGTTATCAGAATCGTATAAAAGGAGATGTATTTATCATTGTGTTATGTTGAGTGTTGACAGGTGCATTGATGATTGTATGATTTTTATTTCTTCATTGAAAGATGCTAAATTTCAAAAATAAAGACTGTTTTTATTTTCTGCAAGCTGTGCTCTATATTTTCTTACTGGATGAATCGCATCCCATATTAACAAAACAATCCTACCATTATGTAATTTAATTATCAATCTCTTTAATACAATATATACAGAGTAGTGATTTATCTTTTCTGTAACCATTATACAAGTTTATCGCATGTAGTAATGGTGTGTGGTAGTTTGCGATATATCTATTCTGTAACAATTATACTACTCTGTGTAAATATTGTATTAAAGAGGTTGATACTTAAAACTAGTGTTTCGTATTAATATGTAATTTATGATTTTATACCGACGTTTTCACGAAAAATCTACAGCGCGGACCCGAACTACGCCCCTCTTATGTTTTATTTAGTTTGGTGGTGTCTGTGGGTGTACTGTTTTTCGTTCCTTTGCTTATTTCCGGCTTCTTGCGGGCTGGATGTGAACTTTTCCCAGTTGGTCGCTGACCTGCTTAATTAGTAGGTCGACGTGGGTTGTAAATAAAACCGTTAATGAAATATTCCGTATTCTCTTGCAATACATTATCTACGTTTGTAATGTTTTTGATTTTAAGAAAGTATTTTATTGCTATTTATTGCTCAGTACGACACGAGATGTGGCTTTGCTAGATTTGGTTCCGCTGCGATATTTGCTAGATTTTCCTTCTAATTTTTAAAAATGATTACTAAGAATGTTTTATTTTTATATTATTAGTTATAAAATTACTAAGAATATAAGTTTGTTTTTATATTTTTTTCAACGATTCTTACGATTTTCTTTTTTTCAGCTTCAGTATCTCTTGGAAAAGTATAATCATTTAAAGGGAAATATGAGCAAACGTTCTACAACACTTCGTCCATCACTGACTACTAACCTGACTACCCCAGTCATGTTGACACCATCATGAGAAAACATGGTACTCTGGCAAGTTGTTGATTCTGAATTCAGACCTGGATACAAGCTTAAAGTCAAAAACCAAAGCTTATGATTCCATAATGTCAAGTGATGTCATCTTATAAAATGTGGCGCTGGAAACATTCTATATCTCTTCCTTCTCAATTGAGTGTGGTTACACCAAGTGAAGCAACATAGTTTTGGAATCCCGAGCGCTTAGGACCGCGTCAAAAGCGTATTAAGATAAATTTTTTTAATCGTTCATATAACCGTATGATGCATTCCTAATGACTTCTGAAAACTTACAAATTTAAAATATGTATAAATGTAGAAATGAGTTAGTATTTTTCAGACATTTCTGAGAACTAACTAAAATAGGAAGATCGTAATAATAATCTTTGGTGAGGACACATTTTCTTTGGTGATTTTTCAGTGTAAAATTGAACGAGATATTAATGTAATGTCAAGTTTTAAATAAATCCCAATTATTAGGAAAAAGGATGAGCAATGAATTTTCTCGCGGTTGAAAGAAAGTTCTATATTGCTCGTGTCGTCAGTACTAAAGTACAAACGTGGATTTTTAAAACTTCATTTTAATTAAGATTAAAAATTAAATATTTGTACTAATTTGTATATTTGTCCATGATAATTTTCGAGAGTTCGCTGTTTAGTAATGAGTTTATCTCGCTCATCCAGTAACGATTTATGCTCGTTTTGTCCTTGCGATATTGATTATTAAACCTGGTTTTTTCATTTCGGATTTTTTTAGGGAGATGGCTGTAGTTTTAATAATCTCGTCACAGTTGCAACTCGCGAAGGCCATCCTAGAAAAACTCGCATGGAAGTTTTAAATCGGAAAATTAATATCTAATTAAATTCACAATTTTTTTAAAAAATTCTCACTATCTAATGAATGCACAGTTCCCGCAGCTCTTCCTTGGCTCTTTTTCCATTGAACTCTGAAATTAAAATCATTCAAGCGTAATTGAAATTTCTTGCATTTATGCAAAATATATGCACTTCTTCAGTGTGCTAGATAAGAGAGTGATAAACCACAAATACCACACGAAAAATGGTATAAAAATTCACTACTGTGGAAGTTGATACGTTGAATGAGTTCATTATCACAGGTAATCATTTGTAATAAAGTAATTACGTCCATCCATAAGCAAATGCACAATAGTCATGGCCGATAGAAGCTTGAGATTGTGTGAAACAATTTTGCAGTACGCGAAGTAGTTTCTTCTCACACACAGGGTTGGCTGATAATAAATAAGGAACTAAAAGGGGACCAACAAATCTGGATTAATTTTTGTATTATTAGGTGGATATTGAAATTCCAGAACAATGATGTTAGGCATGAATTAGAAGTGAGCTCTTTTAGAAGATTGTGGTAAGAAAATTCAATTTTTATTTTACTGAAAAGGAACTGAATTCCAGGTAGCGAGAAGTGTAAGTTTATATTCCGTTTTGGAATTTTACTGGATGTGAAATGAATTGGAGATGTGATTAGTAACCAATAGGAGATCGTGAAATTTTCCTATGACTTTTAATTGGGGTGCAGAATACAATATTTATTAATTCTGAAAAAACTCCTCGATAATTTTAACCAGGAAATAGCAAATTCTATTAAAAATCTATCAGGCCATGCATGTCTATCATCCGACGAGCCGAAAATTTCCAAATTAGTTCAGATTCCTAATCTTAATAAAGCCTGCATTGTCGAAGGTTTATTTCTGAAAGATTTGACTTGGTGCTGCAAATCGCCAGTTTTCAGTTGGCTACATATTAAATTTCCAGAAATAGTTTGGTACATATTTAGGATCTCGTGCAATAAAGTCATGAAGCTTTTAAAAGTACTTCGTATGCATTTTGTTCTCTTCTATTTTCGGATTTAACCTGACAGTCGGATTCTTTGTCCCTTTGTTCAGATTCTTTCCGAGAACCTTCTTTCACCAATTCTGGCTCAGCAGCAAGAATGACTTTTCGTGGGTATTGGCATGAAAGCGCATTGCGAATAGGTTCCGAAAGAAAATTTCCGAAAATGTGATTCGATTAAGAAAATCGGGCGGAATGTGCAATAAAATGGTTGGTTTTAAAGCTCTGGTGATCTAACTTTTTAAGCTATAATGAAAGGCCAATTTTACACTTAATCTTTTTTGCATGCTACTATACACGTTTCAACTGATTTTTGGGTACCTTCTGCGTAAATGCATTTTGTAACGGAGATGATCAGATTGAGTTTGCTGGATTCTTCTTTCTTTTAAAGCTAATCAGCTCTAGTACATTGAAAGAAATGTGTAGTACGATTTTTTTTTGCCCTTGATGTTTAGTGGTCAAGAATGACCACTTTATAAAATATTTTCCTGAATAAATGAAAATAGACATCATACGGAAACAAGATTGATGTAAGGAAAGAATAAAATATGAACTTGCGTTTTTAAGAATCCAAAAATAAATCGGACGGTGGGATTTCAATGTTATACAAGACGGTCTTGTTACAACCACAGATATGGTTTTCTATTTCTCCTCGAATGGTTAGTACACATTGTAGTTATTGAAAATTCTCGATTTCTGTGGATGAATGTAAGATAAAATCATTAGCGAAGAGTTCAATTAAAACGCAAGACTGCAGCGTTTACTTATTCTTCAGTCAATTTTCTAACAAGTAAAATTTTTATAGGTACATTATATTTGATGTCTAACGATGCCAGAGTGTGTAGAAAAAAACATTTCAAGAATGCTATATTTTTGTCCAATAAGATCTCTTAACCAGACTAAATACACATCTTCATAAACCATCATCTTTATCATCAGCATTTAAACGAAATATTTTACGTCTTTTTTTAAATAGTTATATATCGATTGTAATTTTTTCTGGGGTCGGAAGAATTGAAACTTTGTACAGTGGACTTTTATCGAAATTAAATCCATCTTGTGGGAGAAACTATCTTGTATTGCACCAGTGGAGTGTGAAATGTTTTGGTATGGTGATTTTGAACCCTGTAGAAAATTATGTTGCATTAATTTCAGTAAAATAACCGTAATTGTCGTGAAAAGAACATTTACGAAAATTAAATATTGATGTCATGTTAAAAGTAGTCGGTAAAGTTCGAGATGTGTAACGCAGAGATTATAATATAGACTGTGGCATAGGCTTTTCGGCATCCTAACATCAATCCCTTTCCCCTATACTTCTTTGCCATTCTGTTCTTTAACCTTTGTAAATTTGACATGTTGAAAAATTGCAATAGGTTTGTGTTTAGTAAAATTTCTTTTGTGGCGTAAACTGCATGAATTGAGAACTTTGTGCAAAATAGGAACCACACAACGTGGTAATATGTTGAATGAGAACTTCTGGTCGTAGGTGTGGGTAGTGAATGGAAGTAGGAGAACTGGTCGTAGGTTTGGGTAATGAATGGAAGTGGGAGAACTGGTCGTAGGAGTGGGTAATGAATGGAAGTGGGAGAACTGCTGGTC
>BGPR01003818.1:46162-76423 GCA_013235015.1 Araneus ventricosus | reverse complement strand
AATGGAAGTGGGAGAACTGCTGGTCGTAGGAGTGGGTAATGAATGGAGGTGGGAGAACTGTTGGTCGTAGGTGTGGGTATTGAGTAGAAGTGTGATGACTGCGGGTTGTGGCTGTAGGTCATGTGTGGCGGTGTGAGAAGTGCCGGTCGTGGCTATGGTTAATGTGTGTATGTGTGAGATCTTCGGTTCGTAGCTATGGGTAATGTGTGGCAGTGTGATGTCTGAGGGTAGTGGCTACGGGTAATGTGGAGAAAAGTGGAACGTTGCTATGGGTAATGTGTGGAAGTGGACGGTTGGTGATATTTGGCTGCGGACAGTGTGTGAAAGGTTTCAGAATTGGTGTCTCTGGGTATTTTTTGTAAGTGCTATAACTAATGACCGAAAATGTTTAAAATTGCGATAACTCTGTGTTTTGTAGTCTACGTTAAATTCATTGCGAAAACTGGGTAGTGTAAAGTGAAAATGAGTTGTTGCAGCGACAATTAAAATGAAATGGGACAATTGTAGATAATTTCAGCGTGCTGCATGTGGTTTGAAATCTTGATTATGTTTGCTAGCGAGGCAAAAATTACTGTGGTAGTACATCAAAGATTTGGTTTAAAAGTATGCATTGAATTTGAGGGATGAGCGTTCTTTTTCTAGAAATGAAATTTCCACATGTATTTCATTGCTTCCTTTTTTCGTATGAAATATATTTCGTGTTTATAATATGAAAGTCTTCACCATTTAGTTAGGATTAGTGTTTCTGAAGGAAATGGAATTCGATTTATTATAGTAAAAAAATCATTGAAAAGTTGCCACTTACTCTACGGCACTACAAGTTTTCATATCTGGTATCTAAACTAGCATCTATCCTCACGATTATAAAAATGGCTTGTTTTAGCTAATTTGTCGTGTGTTTTCTACGGAAAACGGAAATTGCGTTATTTCACATAACTTACTTGATGTTTATTAGCAGTGAAGATAAGATTAGTTTTTTAGCCTCGAGGAAGTTTGAGATATACCCAACTTTGATAGATTTCAAAACTTGTAAGAATTTGTCCATATGATTCAATACAAAAATCAATGTTCCTGATATCTTTTAGCCGTTTTAATCCGTAAAATACTTGATCCACGACCTATCGTCACAAAGAATTGTATCATTAAATATTTAATTTTAACAGCTGTCTTTGTTTTATAATGAATTTTTCCAATTTATGTTCTCTGTGTTCCTTATTTTATTACATAATAAGTAAATAGATTAGAGTACATTTAATGAGTAGATAGTATAGTTATTATAGATTAGGTAGTATAGATAATAGTGTATGTAATGGATAATAGAAGTCTTCGTAGATTTTTAGTAAATACGAGAATAAATCAAATCAGAAGAATTAAAGAAAACATAGAGCGATGATTGTAAAAAGACAGGCGCTGTTAACAGCTTAATCCCGCCGCTTAATTTTTTGGTGGGCGAGGGAGATTATTAAATACCGCATATAGGTAATAAATTCTTTTCTAACGTGCATAGTACATTTGTCTACCGCTGTCTCTTTTCATTCATTCTGGAAAAAATTTCGTTGTCATTCTTAACCACTGAAAATCAAGTGCAAAAAGGATCGAAATCGGGGAATTTCATACAGTTTTGTAAATGCATTTCTTTCAATACACTTGATCTTATTAGTGTTCAGATAATAGAGAAGGTAACAAACGGCAATTCGAGCGTCTCGGCTACAAAATGCATTTGCACAAACTTTTCCCAAAATCGAGTATGATACGTGTTTAGTAACATGCAAAGATGACCGAGTGTAAAATTGGCCTTTCGTTGAAGCTTAAAAATATAGGGATAAATATCTCCGGGGCTTATAAACCAACCATTTATCTCGCGTTCCAGCCCAATGCTTAATATTAAACTAGTCTCACTTTCAAAATATTTTCTTCGGAATCTATTCGCTTTGCACTCTTATTCCTCTAGCGATCAAAAGCCTAACTGCTGCGGGGCCGGAATTGGTCAAAGAAAGTTTCTGGAATTTATCTAAATAAAAGAATCGATAATCTGACATGTCAAGTTAAATACGAAAATGGGACAGAACACAATGGATGCGGAGTCTGTTTAAAAGATTCATGTTTTTGGTGCGTATTTAGGATCTCTTGCAATGTTTAGAGACATTTTCAGGACATTCTGTATGCAGCCGACCCAAGGCTGGCGATTTGCAGCATTGGTTGAAACTTTTCAGAAATGAACGGTGGAAAATGCGAAACTGTACAAAAATTAGGAGTCTGAAGTCATAATTTTGCAATTTTGATAGGTAGGATGTCGGACCTGCGTGACCTGTTATCGTTTTACTAGATTTTGCTAATTCCTGATTGAATTTAGGAAGAACTTTCTCAACATTAATAAATTGTGTATCGTTTCAACCCAATTAAGTGACATAGGTAAATTTAAAGATCGCCTACTGGCAACTAATCACATCTTCAGTTCGTCTCTAATCTGGTAAAACTCCAAAAGTGTATATAAAATTAGTCCTCACCTTCTGGAATTCAGTTCCTTTTTCGTGAAATAAAAATTAATTGAATTTTCTTGCCACAATTTTCTAAAACAGCTCACGCTTCTAATCCAAGCGTTTCATCAAAGTTCTGTGATTTTAATATCCACTTTATAACACAAAATTTCATCCAGATTTGTTGATCTCCTTCTTTTAGTTTCTTATTTATTAACAGCCTAACCTGCGTGTGAGCAGAACCTACCTCGCGTATTGTAAAATTTTTTCACGCAACCTCAAATTTCAATCGGCCATACGAATTGTACATTTTCTTATAGATAGACGTAATTATTTTATTGAAAAGGAATACATGTGTGAATGAACTCATTTAAAATATCAACTGCTCACAGTTGTGAAATTATGTACCATTTTTCATGTAGATTTTGTGGTTTTACCACTCCCTTATATCGTACACTGAAGTTGGAATTCACACATTTCCAAAAGTATAAGAAATTTCGTTTAGGTTTGATTGAAATAAATATTGAAGTTCAAAACAAGTAGAGCGAGGGAAAAGCTGTAGGAACTGTGCTTTCATTACTGTGTCTTCTGGATTTTTTTTAAAAAATGTGAATTTATTAGATATTTTAACGATATGCTTTAGAAGTTGCCTGCGAGTTTTCCTGGTTCGGATCTCGCGAGTCTGAAGTGCGATCAGATGATGAAGGCAAAACTACCTCCCTGAAAAATTTCGAAATGAAGTAAACGGAGCTTGTACATTAGAAGCATCAAAATTTATTGTGGATTTGGATGAAATCATCAGTAAACTGTCATTCACGAAAATTAGCATCCGATATCATAAGAACCGAATGGAACTAATTAATCTTATTAACCTGTAGTTAATTAGTTAAGAAGATATTTCAAAATATATTTTAAGTTGTTCAGTTGTAAACTCTGAGAAATAATTCAAAATTCTTTAAATTGCAGGAGGTTTATTCTTTATTAATAATGTACATTTTAGAATATTTATCAGAACAGTATCGCTGTTTAAGATCGTTATACCTAATTAGAATTTTCTATATTTCCTTGATATTCCGGTTTGCTTTACGCTGTGTTTCATGATCGCGAATCATTAAGGAAAGAGCACACTTGCCGAATAATTTGCCATCGTTTCTGTCCCTGAAATTTGGCCATTTTAATGATTATTAAAATATTTTAGGATATAAAATATTCTGAAGTTTTTAGAATGCGACATGAACGTATCCTAAGGTATTGCCGTGGATATTAAAACTGGAGGTCTAATTTGACATTGAACCAAGCTTGAGCTTCGAGGATTCCGAAACTATGCTGCCACACCTGTTTGTAGAGTATGGTGTCTGAGGAGGAGTTATGCAGAATCTACCCTGGTTCACCGCTGCTAAATGAACAAAACGAATTTGGCGATCACTAGGGTGGAGTATTGTTCTTATAATCTTCTTCTAAGTGAAGTTAAAGAATCAAGAGAATTACCTTTGAGAAAATGTTGTTGTCAATTAATAATAATCTGCAGGTCTGCAGTCATTTTCCGACAGCAACTTTATCTGAGAACTAAGTACACTTTGAACCTTGCTCTTTAAATGGAAAAAAATCAATAATACCACTTATATGATAAGTCATATCAAAATCGTAATCCGTCAGAGCATTTGAATGACAGTCGCTGCAACGGCTCGATTGCTGAGGCCATTACCGTCCACGGCCCAACCACTTCCATAGGAGGCATGCACTGTCATCGGCAGTGCTCAAGACCAATCCTTTATAGCACCTCCCAGGGAAGCGAGACTCCGCTTACTTATCCAGAGGCTTCTGATCGACGCACTCGTGCTGCCCCCCCACGCAGTTGGATCACTTTTATGGCAAAAACCAGATGTCCATTTTAGAATTTCGAATGAAATATTGTAAGATTTATCAGTGTCTCAATATATATACGTTGAGCATCATGCTAAGCACCTGTTGCATCACTTGTATGGAGCCTAAGTTATGAAAGAAAATTGATTCTGTACGGAAAATTGTCTTTTCAGATAAAATACTTCTCCTTTAACAGTTTTGAACCAGGCTGAACTACGTTGCACGTATTTAACCTCAGTTTGGATTCCGGGAGAAACGTTACCTATACCAATAAACTGTAATGAAGAAAATGTTTAATAGCTTTGTTGGAATTCTCTCCCAGAACTACAAAAGACAAGGGGGCAGAGCTGACGGTCGTAATATTTTAAGACATTCATTTTAAATGTTCGAAATAAAATTTCCAAAATGATTTTTTTAATGCGATACGTAGTGGTTGGAATAAGAATAAGAGAAATTTGATTTCGATTGACTTTTTAAAAAAGTTGTTTAAATTGTTTGAGAGTATTAGAAAGAGAAAGGAAGATTTAATCTCTGAATAGCAGATTTATGCAGATTATTGCCAGTTATAGAAGTCTCGAGTCTTCGCAGCCGTAAATGTTGCAAGAATTGAAGCTGGAATTTTTGAGACAAATATTAAATTTTGTAGTTATGAAAACAAACTTGGGTTTGATTAATGCCGATCAGTACTTGATGTAATGTACTGTTCCTTCAACAATTGGAAAATCGACTCGTCACCATCCTTTGACTTAGTGGACCATTTCTGAACTGCTTCGGACGTTCGACGTTCCTAGAATGTCTGAAAACTTGGTACAGTAATTGAATCCACCCTACAGATTGCTGTAAGATCCTTGCTTCTAACCTGACTCTACAAAGAAAATCACTAAGTGCGGAATTTTTTTGGATGTGCCATGAGGATTTTACACCTCTGTAGTTGTGCTCATTTAGATCAAATTTAATGTCGAAGGAATCATCGAGGATGTTAATTCACCTGCAGTGCTGACAATAGAGCAGGATTTGAGGAGAAAAGAGTTTGTGTGCTTTGCCGGTGCCTCTTTCTTAGAAAATCGCCCATCTGATCCGCTCGTACAATAACTGTTTTGGATCTCCAGACGCATCTTCAAGCAACACCAGATCATTTTCAATGCACAGGGTATGTGTTCTCAGGAACTGCGTTGAAGTTCTAGACATTCAAGGACTTGAGTAAGTTTCAATGTCAGTTTTAAAATTTCAATCCACGTTCTTTCCCAATCTTTTCGTTGGTTGCACAAGTTATTCATTCAACTAGAATGCGCACTCGGAGCCAATAAAAGCTTTTAAGAGAAGTTTGAGAAAGCTCAGTGGAATTCTGAACGTGATCTTCACCCTTTCACTACGCCGTGTCGGTCCGCTGTTGCACTGCCACTGAACCGGATCCCGCGGTAAATGTTTACACATCGTTCGCGGATAGTCTTTGGCGTATGCTCGTGGAAGAAGAGTTTCTTTTCTTTAAAATATATTCATAATTTGTATGTAAACAATTTAAAATAAAATTGATATAATTATAATTAAATTTGGAATGAATACCGCCGGGATTTAGCCGTCGCTCGTCTCCGCAGGTTTCTTTTTGCATGCCGTAATTAGGGGGTGAATGGTTAAGCAAATTTAGTTTGCAAAAAAAATCAATATCGGTAATCGATAATCGGTCTAGATAATTTCATTATTATTCATTAATAAATATATAAATGTACTCGAGTCAAATTATTTTTCCTTAATAAATATGTAAATGAGGAAAAATATTTATTCATGTTCTATTTAAGTATATAAATACAAAAGTATTTCATGATTATTCTGGCGAATGACAAAGCGGCTGTACAAGGCATCCATTAAAGAAAATATATATATAATCTTGATAAATGCGACTTTAACAATGTTCTTGCTTATAATAAGAATCGCTTTTTAAAGAAACGAATATTAAGGAAAATTTCATTACATTCAGGAAAAGGAGTAGATTATCATATATATTATTGTATTTTATTCCTCCGATAACAATTGCATTTATTTGAAAATGCATAAAATAAATTTATTAATAGATAATAATGATAACAGTTTTTAAGAATTAACAATTATTATTTTATTGACGCAAAACTAGCTTGAGCTAAAATCTGATTGAACTGAAATCTAACAGTAACGAGCCCATTGAATGTTGTAGCTATGTTGAATTCTGACGTGTTTCATAAAAGTTTTTTTGAAATAAAGGTAAGAAATATAGCGTGCTTCTTTCGTAAGAGAATTGCACACTTCAATAAATATAAAACTTGCCATGCGAAGTAAGAGTCTATGCAAGTTTATCTTTGCTTCAAACCGAATAAAAGATATTTTAAATGAGTTCAGATTTTTAAGTAGGAACGCAAGTGAAGAACCATCTACTCGAAAGATTAAACTTTACCGGTTTCCGCAACTTTGTATATATTTGAAATGCTTTTTTTAGTACCAATTTCTTCGAACTCGAATTTCACGTAATATTCAAAATTTTGAAATAAAATTTTAATGCATTATTTCTTTTACCTATTGTCAAGTATTCTACAAGTTACCAGCAATTCGAAAAAACTCTGCATGTTATAATAATAAAACATCCGGAGTTTGAAATTCTCAATATAATACAGATTTTTACTTGTATTCCGTTAAATATTTTTATTGTCTCACTTTGGGTCCTACTCCCCAAGCTTTTTAAAATGAAACCAGAACCAACCTCCTATCAAAACGGGTTTCGACGTTACTCTTCTTTATAACCTTGCATTAAGCTAATTCATAACAATCACGCGCATGCGCCTACACTGGTACGATGACGTCACAGGCAAAACAAATACTATGCAAAGAACTCTTACAGATATTATATATCCGTTGTGGGATCATCCATTCTTTTCTCATTATTAGTCTCGTAGTTATTAGCGATTCAAACCTGACGGTATTTTGACACACAAGAAAGTTCGACCGATTATCACAGTAACGAGCGGAAAGACGTTTTCGCGTGAATGAAAAGATTATACAAAATTCTAGTAGTATCTTCGTAGTTAAGATAACGCTTTAGGCTTGATTCATCTGAGTTGATTGTGCCAGCCATAGCCTTCTTTGCATATTGGTTTTTACTTTACGAAATTTAAAGAAAGAATGCCAGCTTAAAAAACGTGGAACATTCAATGTCTCGAAACATGTTTATAATAAATTAAAAAATCAATCTTTTTATGCTTAGTCTCACGAGAGCATAATACATTATCTTTCTATTTGGTTTACGCGGACAATTTTATATAATTTAAATCTATTAATAATTACAAACCTATATATTATATAACTATAAAACTATATTAATATGTGCTAATGAAAGAGCTTTATTACAAAACGGTCTTTGAAGCAAATTTTTAAAATTTTAATAAAATTAAAGAAATTGCATTACAATAAAATTATCACTGAAGAGCTAATATTTAAAATTTATAAAATGGTATAAAAATTGCTTATGTACGATAATATGCTTTTGAAGCTATTGAGGGAAAACGTGAAAATTTCGATTAACTTTTAATTGGAAATTAATCAATTTTGAAAACCCTTTCTTAGTGCGAATCTTCTAGCCAAAAAGTTAATTAAGAATCACGCGCTTGGCGATATACAAATAGTATGCCAACTTGTGTACATTTTCATTTAAAAATCAAATGCCAATTCTAGGAAATCATGGGACTTCCAAACCGTTAATAATAATCGTTAAAATGTACATGGTACTGTATTGGGTATTGTTTGAAAATGGATTCTTTTCGTTAATGACTGAATTTCCTCTGGGTTTATTTTTATGAAATTTGTGATTGTTTTTGTATTTATTCAGTTATTTTGACGTGAAAACGTCTTTTCGCTCGTTACAGTGATAGTCGGTCGAACTTTCTACTGTGACAAAATACCGTCAGATTTGAATCGCTAATAGCTAAGAGACTAATAATGCGAAAAGAATGGTTGACCCCACAACGGATAGGTAATATCAGTAAGAGTTCTGTGCATAGTATTTGTTTTGCCTGTGACGTCATCGTACCAGTGTAGGCGCTTGCGCGTGATTGTTATGAATTAACTTTATGTAAGGTTATAAATAAGTGTAACGTAGAAACCCGTTTGGATAGGAGGTTGATTCTGGTGTCATTTTAAAGAGCTTGAGGAATATTACTAGGATTCAAAGTGAGAAAAAAAATATCTAACATAATATAAGTAAAAATCGTTATTATATTGAGAATTTCAAACTCCGCATGTTTTTTATTGTAACTTGCAGAGTTTTTTCCCGAATTGTGGGAAAATTCTATAATACTTGACAATACGTAAAAGAAACATTGTATTAAAATTTAAAAATTTGAACATTACGGGAAATACGAGAACTTGTAGTAAATGTTTTACTGCACATACACGAAATGTAGTTCTAAATACTGTCAAAAGATGGCGCTATCAAAAGCTACACTAAATAAGATATAAGAAAGGTGCAGTTCGGGTCCTCACCGTAGATTTTTCGTGAAAACACCGGATAAAATAATAAAACAAGTATTTCCTATTAATATAATTGGCGGAATGGAACGCGAAATGCAAATAACAAATGACGTCAGATATTGGAATCGTATAGATGGAAATGTATTTATCATTGTGTGAAGTTGAGTGTTGGCACGTGCAATGATGATTGATTGTACGATTTTTATTTATTCATAGCAAAATGCTGAATTTCAAAAATGAACACTTTTTTTCCTGCAAGCTCTCCTCTATATTTTCTTACTGGATGAATCGCATCCCATATTAACAATCCCACAAATATGTAATTTAATTATCAATCTCTTTAATACAATATTTACAGAGTAGTGATTTATCTTTTCTGTAACCATTATACAAGTTTATCGCATGTAGCAAGGGTCTGTGGTAGTTTGTGATTGATCTATTCTGTAACCATTATACTACTCAGTGTAAATATTGTATTTAAAGAGATTGATACTTAAATTACATATTAATACGAAACACTTATTTTATGATTTTATACCTACGTTTTCGCAAAAAAATCTACGGCGCGGTCCCGAACTGCGCCCTTCGCGTGCTTTATTTAGTTTGGTGCTGTGTGTGGGTGCACTGTTTTGCGTTCCTTTGCTTGTTTATTTCCGGCCTCTTGAGGTCTGGGTGTGAACTTTTCTCAGTCGGCCGCTTGACTGCATAGTGAGTGGGTCGACGTGGGTTGTAAATAAATAAAACCGTTAATAATGAAATATTCCGTGTTCTCTTGCAATACATTATCTACATTTGTAGCGTTTTTGATTTTAAAGTATTTTATTGCTATTTATTGCTCAGTACGACACCAGATGTGGCTTTCCTAGATTTGGTTGCGCTGCGATATTTACTAGATTTTCCTTCTAATTTTTAAAAATGATTACTAAGAATGTTTTATTTTTATATTATTAGTTATAAAATTACCAAGAATATAAGTTTTTTTGTTTTTATATTTTTTCAACGATTCTTACGATTTTCTTTTTTTTTCAGCTTCAGTATCCCTTGGAAAAGTATAGTCCTTTAAAGGGAAACAAGAGCAAACGTTCTACAACACTTCGTCCATCACTGACTTCTGACCTGACTGTCCCAGTCATGTTGACACCATCATGAGAAAACGTGGTACTCTGGCAAGTTGTTGATTCTGAATTCAGACCTGGATACAAGCTGCAAGTCAAAAACCAAAGCTGATCATTCCATAATATCAAGTGATGTCATTTTATAGAATGTGGCTCAGGAAATTTTCTATATCTCTTCCTTCTCAAATGCTTGTGGTTACGCCAAGTGAAGCAACATAGTTTTGGAATCGAGCGCTTAGGACCGCGTCAAAAGAGTATTAGGATAAATTTTTTAATCGTTCAAATTCCCGTATGATGCGTTCCTAATGAATTCTGAAAACTTTCAAATTTAGAATATGCATAAATATAGAAATGAGTTCTCAGAAATGTCTAAAAAATAGTAACTAAAATAGGAAGGTCGTAATAATAAACTTCGTTGAGGACACATTTTGTTTGGAGATTTTTCAGTGTAAAATAGAACGAGATATTATTGTAATGTTAAGTTTTAAATAAATCCCAATTATTAGAAAAAAGGGTGAGAAATGAATTCTCTCGCTGTTGAAAGAAAGTTCTACATTTCTCGTGTCGTCTGTACAACGTACTGACGTGGAGTTTTAAAACTTCATTTTAATCAAGATTAAAAATTAAATATTTGTACCAATTTGTATATTTGTCCATGATAATTTTCCAGATCTGCTGTTTACTAATGGGTTTTTCTCGTTCCCCCAGTAACGATTTATGCTCGTTTTGTGCTTGCAACATCGATTATTAAACTGGTGTTTTCATTTCGGAATTTTTTTGAGAGATGGCTGCAGTTTGAATAATCTCGCCATAGTTCCGACTCGCGAAGGCCATCCTAGAAAAACTCGCATGTAACTTTTAAATCGGAAAATTAATATATTTAATTAGTCACAATTTTTTTAAAAATAGCACAATTTAATGAATGCATAGTTCCCGCAGCTCTTCCTTGGCTCTGTTTGAATTGAATTCCGCAATTCAAATCATTTCAAGCGTAATTGAAATTTCTTGCATTTATGCAAAAAAATATGCACTACTTCAGTAAAAATTCACAACTGCGGAAGTTGATACGTTGAATGAGTTCATTATCACAGGTAATCCTTTTCAATAAAGTAATTACGTCCATCCATAATCAAATGTACAATTATGGATAGTTGAAATTTGAGATTGTGTGAAACAATTTTACAATACACGAGGTAGTTTCTTCTCGCACACAGGGCTGGCTGATTGTAAATAAGAAACTAAAAGGATACCAACAAATCTGGATTAATTTTTGTATTATAAAGTGGATATTGAAATCCCAGAACATTGATGTAAGGCATGAATTAGAAGTGTGAGCTGTTTTAGAAGATTGTGGTAAGAAAATTCAATTAATTTTTATTTCACGGAAAAGGAACTGAATTCCAGGTGGCGAGAAGGTCTATAAGTTTATATTCTGTTTTGGAGTTTTACTGGATGTGAAATGAATTGGAGATGTGATTAGTAACCAGTAGGAAATCGGTAATTTTTCCTCTGACTTTTAATTGGGGTGCAGAATACAATATTTATTAATCTTGAGAAAACTCTTCGTTAAATTCAACCAGGAATTAGCAAATTATAGTAAAACTCTATCAGGCCATGCATGTCTCTGTCATCCGACGAGCCGAAAATTTCCAAATTAGTTCAGATTCCTAATCTTAATAAAGCCTGCTTTCTCGAAGGTTTATTTCTGAAAGATTTGACTTAGTGCTGCAAATCGCCAGTTTTCAGTCGGCTACTTATTGAATTTCCAGAAATAGTTTATTGCACGAGATCCTAAATATGTACCAAAGTTATGAAGGTTTTAAAAGAACTTCGCATTCATTTTGGTCTCTTCCATTTTCGGATTTAACTTGACGTGTCAGATTCTTCGTCCGTTTGTTCAGATTCCTTCCAGAAACCTTCTTTCACCAATTCTGGCTCGGCAAGAATATGACTTTTCGTCGTAAGTGGTGTGAAAGCGCATTGCGAATAGATTCTGAAATAATATTTTAGAAAATGCGATTCGATTAAAAAATTGAACGAAGCGTGCGATAAAATGGTTGGTTTATAAGCAACGGTGATCTAACTTTTTAAGCTATAATGAAAGGCCATATTTACACTTAATCTTCTTTGCATGTTATTAGACACGTTTGAGTTCTGAATTTTAGGTACCTTTTGCGTAAATGCATTTTGTAACAGATGATCAGATTGCTATATGTTGGATTCTTTCTTTGAAAGCTAATCAGCTCTAGTTCATTGAAAGAAATGTGTGTACAAAAGAATATGTATTACCAAGATTTTAATTTTTTTGGCCCTTGATCTTTAGTGGTCAAGAATGACTACTTTATAAAATATTTTCCAGAAAAAATGAGAAGACATAAGCATACGGAAATTAGATTGATGTAAGGAAATAATAAAATATGAACTTGCGTTTTTAAGAATCCAAAAATAAATCGGACGGCTCGATTTCAATGTTATACAAGACGGTCTTATTACAACCACAGATATGATTTTCTCTTTCTCCTCAAATGGTTAGTACACATTGTAGTTATCGAAAATACGCAAATTCAGTGGATGAATTTAAGAAAAAAATGATTAACGAAGCGCTCAATTAAAACGCAAGATTGCAGCTTTTACTTATTCTTCAGTCAATTTTCTGAAAAGTAAAATTGTTATAGGCACATATTAATTTTCTTACGATGTCAGATTGTGTAGAAAAAACATTTCGAGAATGCTATATTAATTTTTGTCCAATAAGATCTCTTAACCAGACCAAATACACATCTTCATAAACCATCATTTTATCATCAGCATTTAAACGAAATATTTTACGTCTTTTTTTAAGTAGTTATATATCGAGTGTAATTTTTTCTGGGGTCAGGAGAATTGAAACTATGTACAGTGGAATTTTATTGAAATTAAATCCATTTTGTGGAGGAAACTATCTTGTATTGCACAAGTGGAGTGTGAAATGTTTTGGTATGGTGGTCTGGTGACATGTAGAAAACTCTGTTGCATTAAGTTCTGTAAAATAACCAGTAATTCTCGTGAGAAGAACATTTACAAAAATTAAATATTGATTTCAAGTTAAAAGTAGTTGGTAAAGTTCGAGATAAGTAACGTAGGGATTATATATACACTGTGCCACAGGCTTTTCGGCATTCTATCATCCATCCCTTTCCCTCATACTACTTTTGCCATTCTGCTTTTTAACCTTGGTAAATTTGACATGTGGAAAAATTACAAAAAGTTTGTTTAGTAAAATTTCTTTTGTGGCGTAAACTGTATGAATCGAGAACTTTGTGCAAAATAGGAACCGCAGAACGTAGTAATGTGTTGAATGAGAACTTCTGGTCGTAGGTGTGGGTAATGAATGGAAGTGGTCGACTGTTGGTCGTAGGTGTGGGTAATGCGTGGAAGTGGGGGAACTGCTGGTCGTAGGTGTGGGTAATGTGTGGGTGAGGACTGCTGATTGTGGCTGTAGGTCATGTGTGGTGGTGTGAGATGTGCGGGTCGCTGCTATGGAATGTGTGGAAATGTGAGAAAAGTGGAGCGTAGCTTTGGGTAATGTGTGGAAATATGAGAAGTGGAGCGTAGTTTTGGGTAAAGTGTGGAAAAGTGAGAAAAGTGGAACGTTGCTATGGGTAATGTGTGGAAGTGGACGGCTGGTGATATTTGGCTGCGTACAGTGTGTGGAAGGTTTCAGAATTGGTGTCTCTGTGTAATTTTTGCAAATGCTATAACCAATGACTGGAATTGGAAATGTTTGTAATTGCGATAACTCTGTGTTGTAGAGGACGCTAAATGCATTGTGAAAACTGGGTAATGTAAAGTGAAAATGAGTTGTGGCAGCGAGCACTAAATTGAAGTTGGTCAATTGTAGACGATTTCAGCGTGCTGCATATGGAGTGAAATCTTGAGTATGTTTGCTAGCGAGGCAAAAATTACTGTGGTAGTACATTAAAGATTTGGTATGGAAAGAATGCATTGAATTTGAGGGATGAGCATTCTTTTTCTAGAAATGAAATTTCCACGTGTTCCATTGGTTCCTTTCTTCGTATGAAATATATTTCGCCTTTATAATATGAAAATCTTCACCATTTAGGACGGTTTATTTTTTCTCTAGGAAATAGAATTCAATTTAGTATAGTGAAAAATCATTGAAAAGTTGCCACTTACTCTACGACACTACAATTTTTCATGCCTGGTTTTTAAACTAGAATCTGTCCTCACGGTTATAAAAATGGTTTGTCATAGCTAATTTTTCATGTACTTTCGACGTAAAGCGGATATGAAGTTATTTTACATAACTTATTTGTGTATTAGCAGTGAAGATTAGTTTTTTAGGCTCGAGGAGTTTGAGATATACCCTGCTTTGATAGATTTCAAAGCTTGTAAGAATTTATTCATAACATTCAATACAAAAATCAATGCTCATGAACTATTTAGTCGTTTTAATTTGTAAAATACTTGATCCACGACCTATAGTCACAAAGTATTGCAACGTTAAATATTTAATTTTTTTATCAGCTGTATTTGTGTATTTATAATGAATTTTTCAAATTCATGCTCTCTGTGTTCCTATTACCTATTAAGTAATTATATTAGAGTACATATAATAGTAGATATTTAGTATGGATAATTTAAATATTTAGATAATATAGTTATTATAGATTAGATAATAGTCGATGTAATAATAGAAGTCTAAAGAAGTCTTCGTAGATCTTTAGTAAATACGACGTGTATAAATCAAATGAAGATAATTATAGAAAACATAGATAGGTAGTTGTAAGCAAACCGGTGCCGTTAAAAGATTAATCCGCCAGCTTAATTTTTTTGGGGCGAGAGAGATTATTAAATACCGCATATTCGTATTAAATTCTTTTCCAATGCGCATAGAACATTCCTCTGCCGCTGTCTGTTTTCATTCATTCTGGAAAATATTTCATTAAGTTGTCATTCTCGACCACTGAAAATCAAGTGCAAAAAGGATCGAAATCGGATTTTTTCTTAGTTTTGTGAACGCATTTCTTTCAATACACTTGAGCTTATTAGCCTTTAGAGAATAGAGAAGCTATCAAACGGCAATTTCAGCATCTCGGCTACAAAATGCATTTACACAAACGGTACACAAAATCGAGCTTGAAACGGGTTTAGTAACATGCAAAGATGACCGAGTGTAAAATTGGCCTTTCATTAAAGCTTAAAGATGGGTATAAATATCACCGAGGCTTATAAACCAACCATTTATCTCGCGTTCCAGCCCAATGCTTAATCTTAAACTGGTCTCGTTTTCAAAATATTTTTTTCGGAATCTATTCGCTATGCTCTCTTACTCCTCTAGAGATCAAAAGCTCAACTGCTAGAGGGGGGGGGCGGTGAGGCGGAATAGGTCAAAGAAAGTTTCTGGAATGCATCTAAATAAAAGAATAGATAATCTGACATGTCGAATTGAATCCGAAAATGGAACAGAACACAATAGATGCGGAGTCTGTTTAAACGATTCATGTTTTGGGTGCATATTCAGGATTTCTTGCAATGTTTAGACACAATTTCTGGAAATTCAGTATGAAGCCGACCAAAGGCTGGCGATTTGCAGCACTGGCTGAAACGTTTCAGAAATAAACGGTGTAAATGTTAGAGACAATTTCTGGAAATTCAATATGAAGCACCTTTCAGAAATGAACAGTGGGCAACGCGAAACTATATAAAAATTAGGAGTCTGAAGTCATGATTTTGCAATTTTTGGTATTTCGGATATGCTTGAACTGTTGGCGTTTTATTAGATTTTGCTAATTCCTGGATGAGTTTAATAAAGAGCTTCCTTAACGTTAATAAATATTGTATCTTCTCAACCCAATTAAAAATGACATAAAATAAATGATCTCCTACTGGCTACTAATCAAATCTTCAGTTCTTCTCTCTTCTAATAAAACTCCAAAACGGAATATAAACTTGTATTTCTTCTCACCACCTGGAATAGAGTTCATTTTTCTTGACATAAAAATTAATCGAATTGTCTTGTCACAATCTTCTAGAACGGCTCGAATTTCTATTCATGCCTTTCATAAAAGTTCTGGGATTTCAATATCCACTTTATGACACAAAAATTAATCCAGATTTGTTATCTCCTTCTTTTAATTTCTTATTTATTATCAGCCGAATCCGTGTATGAGGAGAAACTACCTCGCATTGTACATTTGCTTATGGACGGACGTAATTATTTTATTAAAAAGGAATACATGTGTGAAGGAACTCATTTAAAATATCAACTGTTCAGTTGTGAAATTATGCACCATTTTTCATGTAGAATCTGTGGTTTTACCACTCTCTTATCTTAGCTGAAATTCACACTTTTCCAAAAGTATAAGAAATTTCGTTTATGTTTGATTGAAATGAATTTTGGATTTTAAAACAAATAGAGCGAGGGAAAAGCTGTTGGAACTGTGCTTTCATTGGACTGTGTGTCTTTTAGATTGTTAAAAAAAATTATGATTTTATTAGATATATTAACGTTTTGCTTTAGAAGTTTCATGCGAGTTTTCATGGAACGGATCTCGTGAGTCTGAATTGCGGTCAGATGATTAGGAGAAAACTACCTTAATGAAAAATTTCGAGATGAAGTAAGCGGAGCTTGGATAACAAAAGCATCGTGTAGAGGGACGAGACTCAAGTTTGTGTGTAGTGCTGCTGCTGAAGAATCCAGTCAATTTTAGGAACCATTTCTTATTAGTCTACGTTCCACAGCACAGAACTTTAAAGTTACAAGACACAAGACAAGACAGAGAACTACATCACGAGACACGCACACAGATAAGAATGACAGAGAGGCATCATGGGAAAAAGATGGCTCCAGTAGCGCCACCTACCATAGAAAGGAGAAGGCAGTTGATTGTAACCGCTACAATCGGAATTTATTGGAGGATTTAGATGAAATCATCAGTATGTCATTCGCAAAAATTAGCATCGTAAGATCATAAGAACCGAATGGAACTAATTAATCTTATTAACCTGCAGTTTTTATTTAAGTAGACATTTCAGTTAAAAACTCTATGAGGAATATTTGAAATCCTTTTCAATTGCAGGAGATTTATTTTTTATTCATTAGAAATAATGTACATAATAGAATATGTATCAGAACAGGATCACTGTTTAAAATATTTTGACCTAATTGGACTTTTCTATATTTCTTTGAGATTCCGTTGTATTTTACGCTGTGATGATCGCGAGTTATTAAGAAAAAAGCTCTGTTGCCGAATATTTTGCCATCGCTTTTTTCTGAAATTTTTCCATTTTAATGATTTTTACATTTTAAAAATATTTTAATCTATTCAGAATTTTTTAGAATGCTATATGAACGTATCCTAATGCATTGCAGTGGATATTGAAAATAGAGGTCTAACATAACATTGAAACGTACTTGAGCTATGAGGATTCCGAAACTATGCTACAACTCCTGTTTGTAGAATATTGTGTCTGAGAACGCATTATGTAGAATGTAACCTGGTTCACCTCTGATAAATGAACAAAAAGAATTTGGCAGTCTCTAGGGAGGAATATTAATCTTGTAGTTTTATTCTAGGTGAAGTTAAAGAATCAAGAGTATAACCTTTGAAAAAATGTTGGTGTGAATTAATAATAGTCTGCAGTCATTTTCCGATAGCGACTTTATCCGAGAACAAAGAATACTTTGAACCATACTCTTTGGTCTCTGCATGAAAGAATTCAATAACATCTGTTATATAGTAATTCATATCAAATTCGCCCTGACTTACAACGAAGCCGTTCAGAGCATCTGAATGACAGTCGCTGCAACAGCTCGATTGCTGAAGCCATCACCGGCCACGGCCCAACCCCTTCCATAGGAGGCACGCACTGTCATCGGCAGTGGGCAAGTCCAAGTCTTTATTGTACCTACCAGGGAATCGAAACCCCGCTTACTTATTTAGCTGCTTCTGATCCAAGCACACGTGGGTCCCCCACCAGTGGGATCGCTTTTATTGTAAAAACCAATGCCCTTTTTACAATTTCGAATAAAATTTTTAAAGATTTATCAGTGTTTCAATATATATGTTGAGCATTATGCTAAGGACATGTTGCATCTCTTGTACGAAACATAAGTTATTAAAGAGAATTGATTCTGGACGTAAAATTTTCTTTTCATATAAAATAATTCTCCTTCAACAGTTTTGAAGCAGTCGGGACTACGTTCCAAGTATTTAACCTGAGTTTAGATTCCGGAACATTACCTATACCAACAAACTGTACTGAAACAAATGCTTAATAGGATATTGGAAGTCTCTCGTAGAACTGCAAAAGAAACAAAACTGATGATCTTAATATTTGAACGCATTCATAAAATTAAATTTCTAAATTGATTTTTTAAAATTTCTAAATTGATTTTTTTTAAATGCGATGGATTGTATAAGAATAAGAAATTTGATTTCAATTAACATTTTAAAGATGTTTAAATTTTTTGTGGTTATTAGAAAGCAAAAGGAAGATTCAAAATCTGAATAGCAGAATTATGCAGATCACAGCCAGTCATACAATAGAAGTCTCGAGTCTTCGTAGCCTTAAATGTTGCAAGAATTGAAGCTGGAATTTTTGAGACAAATATTAAATTCTGTAGTTAAAAAAATATCTTGGGTTTGATTTATTTAAGATACTAGATTCGATCAGTACTTGATGTAATGTACTGATCCTTCAGATATTGGAAAATCGATTAATACCTATTATTTGACTTAGTTGACCATTTCTGAACTTCTTGGAACGTTCGAAATTTCTAGAATGTTTGAAAACTTCCTACAGTAATTGAATCCAACCTACAGATTGCTGTAGGATCCTAGCTTCTAACCGGACCCTAGAAAGATAATTACTTCAAATACTGTAAGTGCAGATTTTTTTAGATATGCAATGAGGATTCTACTCCTCTGTAGTTGTGCTCATTTAGATCAAATGTAATGTCAAAGGAATCATCGAGGATGTTAATTTACCCGCAGTTGCTGATAAGAGAGCAGAATTGGAGAAGAAAGGAGTGTGTGTGCTTCGTCGGTGCCTTTTTCTCAGAAAATCACTTATCTAATCGGCTCGTACCAGAACTGTTTCGTATCTCGAGACCAATCATCAAGCAACATCAGATCTTTTGGAATGCACAGGATAGGTATTCTCGGGAACCACATTGAAATGCTAGCCATTCAAAGATTTGGTAAGTTTCTCTGTCAGCTTTAAAAATTCAATCCACGCTGCTTCCCAATCTTTTCGTTGGCTGCACATGTTATTCATTCAACTAGAATGTGCACTTGGAGACAATAAAAGCTTCTACTGAGCTTGCTAAAGCTCAGTGGAATTCTCAATGTGATCTTCACCCATTCACTACGGCGTATCGCTCCGCTGTTAAACTACCACTGAACCGGACACATTGTGCGCAGATAAGTCTTTGGCGTATAAAGTTTGCCTTAGGCTTGAACACCACTTTGACATGCTCGTGGAAGAAAGGTGACTTTTCTTTAAAATAATATATTCTTAATCTGTACGTAAGTATTTAAAATAAAATTTATATTTTTATAATTAAAGTTAAAATGAATGCCGCCGGGTATAGCCGTCGCTCGTCTCCCCGTGTTTCTTTGTGTATGCCAGTTGTAGCCGGTGCTCGTCTCCACGGTTTGCTTTGTGGATGCCAGCTGTAACCGGCGCTCGTCTCCGCGGGTTGCTTTGTGGATGCCAGCTATAGCCGACTTTAGTGGCGAAAGGATTAAGCAAATTTATTTTGCAAAAAAAGTCAATAGCGGTAATTCATGAAACTAGAGTGAATATGAGCTTCAAAGCAAGGAAATTTTCTATTATAAAACTAAAATGAATCGCTGTAGAAATCCCGAGAAAATTATATTTTTAGGTAGTAAGAAACTTGATTGCGAATAATCTAAGCTTTTATACGCGCATTAGCGACGTATATTAATGAACAGTATTGTACGTATAGAATAATATATAGTGTATTACGTAGTATATTTCGGTTTAATATGTTTAATGGATTCATATCTAATCTACAATCAATTTTTTTTAAGTCTCCTTCCGTGGTTCTCCTCCATTCGTGTTTTGCGAGAGTTATATATTTCTGAGTGTGGTTGACGATTTTATCCTGGATCATCTAGCTCTTGGATTTACAAGAATATTACTGGAAAAATGTATATCGAAGCTCTACTCGCTGATAAACTGAAGACCTTCTAATCTTGTGGAAAATGAAGCATGTCATTTAAAAGTTTTAAATTACGGCGGTAATTTTTCGACTTCTGAATTCTTGGTACGTGATCGACTACTGAATTCTTTTTGCATTCAATCGTATCCTGAATTCGTATCCAAAGTAATTATGCAGGATTCTTTTATTTTCAATATTCTTTTTTAAGTAACAATCTTGATGAATGATTTGAAGTAACGTTAATATTTTAGTGTTTCTTTGGTAGGTCAATATATATGCATATTTTGATTATCTGAAATTCAGAATGTATATCTGGTATTTCATTAAATATTTCGTTTAAAAGTTAGGGCATAAATTAGCTGCTTATTTTAGCTAACGCCATAATAATATGAAGATAAGTATTCTGGTAAACAACCAAACTATGTACTGAAACACGGCTTTGATAAATTAAAATCTTAATATTTGATTCTAGTTTTCTCCCATGTCTGTCAAAAGTTTATACCTATATACAGATGGCCAGGTGCCAACCTGATGGCCAAGGTAGTTAGGTTAAGGTAAAACATAGTTAGATATCTTAGTCAAAATTAATGGGTTAAGTATTTCTAAATTATGCGTTATGTGGGAGGGAAAACTTTAGGGTTGATTTGACGATTCTAAAACACAACTTTTGGTTTTAGACTTGGTTTGACAAACTTTTATTTAACTAAAGTCTCCAATGATTCGAACCTTTCCCTATAGGAGCCATAGGAAGCTTCTAAGCAAAACTCGGTAGAAGTATCATCTACAGCTTTAGCAAAACTGTTTTAAAATTTTCATCGAGTTTACGGAAATCGCTGAAGTCGATCTCAATTTCTTAAAAGCATTTACTGATTGATTTTCTATTGCATTACGTTTCATAATGTTAAAATTTCAAGTCAATTGTATTTTCTGGTAGCAACAAACTCCGCTGAGCATCTCCAAGCAGCATAGTAGTCTAGTAGCATAAGTAGTTCTTAAGCTCCAAGTATCATAGCATATCAAGACTGCAGATTTTACTGCTGGCTTATGCTGAATGTATCTATATTTCTAATTTGCATTCAATTCTTTTTCAGGTCTCGTTCTATGAAGACCGATGTTTTGGTAGAAGTGGAACTTTTTGAACCTGGTTGATAGGATGTTTCTATGATCCATTCAAGGTCTTGTTGTAATTCCTTTTCTTTCAGAAGGAATATTAGAAGAGTATATCAAGCAGCTCCACTTATTGACAATCTGAAGCAATTGTAATTTTATGCAAAGCGTAGCATGTTATTAGAAACTAGAATAGAATTGAATTCATTTTTGAAATGTTTGTCTTTATCGTATCGAAATCTATTGCTGTTGAAATGTTTCCATATTGTTTATCCTGAACTTCTCAGCTGAATTATTATGCAAATATATTTAATTTTCAGAATTCCGCTGAGCAGAAACATTAGATAATTTAATACTTAGTGTTTTTGTAAGCAGCATTATGCATACTTTGATTACCTAACATTCAAAACACGTATTTAAGATTAGAATCAACATTTCTTTTAAAATTTGATTAAAATAGGTAGTCGCTAATATTTGCTGCTACGATTATAGAGATGTATAATCAGTCTAATTAAATGCAATCTGGTCTTGGTAAATATTCTACCTGGTACAAAATCATGGTCTGACAGTTTCAGATCGTCTTGAAATTTTATAGTATTAGTATCCTATGTTTCCAAGTAATATAAATATAAAACAAAAGTAAAAAAAGAATATAAATAAGAAACAAAAGATTTAAACAATAACGATAACTTTTTGCGTGCTCAACGCAACAGCATCAAGTGATTGCACCAACAGAAAACTACAGCGAATAATATTGAAAAAACATAAAATATAATTTAGAAAGTAAAAGAAAAATATTCCAATTGGAAGGAATGAATGAGAACCCGAATGACGAATTTTCTCGAAGACCACTCGCCACTGAAATTCTAAAATGGACAAAATTTTCTGTCAAGGGTAAGATTATAAATAAAAAAAATATACCCTTTGTGGCCTGAATTTTGTCCGACCTCAATACAAGAAACATTTTGAAAAAATCAAGAGGCAAAAAATCCTTAATTCTTTATATTATTTGCTTCTGTATTATATTAGAAATGCTGCAAATGCGCCTTACTATATAATACGAAAGAGTTTTAATTTGACTTATTAATCTAATTTATAGTTAATATCTTTGTTAAATTTCGTTAATTATAACTGTTTTTCCTATGTTTCCAAGCTAATTTTAAGAGCAATATTGAGATTTTCGGTGTATTTTCTTAGCCAAAGTCAGTTTTGAGAGTGATTTTGATATTTGTTCGGTAATCTTCAAACGGTCGATAGAAAAAAGTAAATTATATATGGATTTTTAGGTTTCTGATCCATTCTATTAATTTTCATCTTATCTCGAAAATTTATCACTGGTTAGCATCTCAACTTGTTTACAAATTAAGAACGAAAATGATTTCCTATATACATTATTCGACACGAAATAAAAATGCAATTATTTCTTGTCTTTATGTTCTTGTTCCATTGTGGAATTCCTTTCCCTTGAACTGTAAATGTATTTATATTCCTAATTAGATCATTATATTTTGGGTATTATTTCCACCCTTGTAAGAAAGGAAACCCGAGGTACTTAAGCATGTCCAAGTGATTTTGTCTTTTTAAATTAATTAGTACTTCATATCAAATTTTATAATTCGATGCACAAGTAGGAAACCTCATTTTTGTATAAGTGTCCATTTACGTAGACTTGCATAAGTAGTTTCATTATCGTGCAGCTCTGCAATTTTCATTGGTAAGGACATGTATGCTAGGATCTTAAGACCTCAATTCTAAAGACATTGTTAGGTAACGTACAATTGAAGCGCCACCTACTGGCCCCGACATCTAATCAACCATTACCAACTAACTTTTCCTGATATAGAATATTTAAATCCTTTTAAAACTTTCAAAAAATCCGATACAACAGACGTTATTAACCAAAAAATCTTCCTTGAACACAGACAGCATTATCAAGACTCAATTCCAATTTATACAGATGGGTCAAAATCAGCTGCTCATGTCTCATTCGCTGTTGTTTTCCCAGACAAAACTATTTCTTTCACACTTCACTCCTCCTGCTCGGTTTTTACAGCAGAGGCACTTGCTGTTTTATTTGCCTTGGAAGAAATTTCTGACTGATTGCAAAGAAATTTTATTATTTACACGGATTCTCTCAGTGTTTTACAGTCCCTAAAGTCCTTTTATCCTCACCCTCATAATCATCCTGTGGTTTTAAATATTTTAGACCTTTTTAATAAACTGGCTTTACGAGGTTTTAATATTATGTTCTGTTGGGTACCATCTCATGTTGGAATTTTGGGTAATGAGCAGGCAGATAGAGCTGCCAAATCGGCAGTTGTCCCAATTTCTATCGGCATACCTGTGGGGGATTTAAAAAAGCACGTAGAGATGTTTCTTCATACCAAATGGCAGGAGCAATGGGATTTGGAGACTGATAATAAACTTCATACTTTGAAGCCCCTTGTGCAGCTTTGGCCCTCTTTAGCGAACAGAAAGGCAGATACTCTTCTTACTCGTTTGCGAATTGGACATACCCGATTTACCCATCTTCACTTGTTGTTTGGAGAGGAACCACCAATGTGTTCGAGTTGCAACTGTCGGTTGTCAGTCCGCCATATTCTTTTAGAATGCCCAAACTTTTATATCCAGCGTTTACAGCTTTTCAAAACATCTTCAATTTCCTTGTCGAATTTACTTGGCATTACTCCTCACGTTCAAATTTTTGCGTTTTTAAGGTCCATTAACTTTTATTCACAGATTTGAAAATTTTTTACTGTTTCCACCAGTCATCCCACCTTTGTTTTAATTTCTTTTTACACTGATACCATTTTCACATTCGTTTGGCACAGCATAGCCAAACCACTGGCTCTTGTGCCACAAAACAATCAAACAAACAAACTAAGATCGGAGTGAAAGTAGCAACCCACCTGAGCTGTGGATCGTATTCGATATGGTGATCAGAACACACCATCTGCAATTGCAGAGTGTTAACCTGTGAACTATTTAAAATCCGCCCCTGCGGAACTATGGTAATTCTAATAACTATCCGCCCTTGCGGAATGATTATATTTTATTCACCCGCTCCAGCGGTGAAGTAGTTGAAAGGAAATTACCCAACTAGTGTTTTATTGTTTACTATATGTTGAGTGTCAAATAAATTTATTTTTCTAATATCGACGATTTTTCTATGAATAACACTCAACAGACATCGAACTTGAACTCTCTTTGTTTCTACAAATTTGTCGGAATCTTTAAGCCATGTGTTTTCAGAAAGGGGTTCCCAGTATGATCAAGACACTGAACATACGAAGTTTGTGTTGGAATAATTACATCATCAACCCATTTACCCTCATAATCTGATGTGGAATCACCCGCGTAGGTGGCGCCGCCCTGCGTGGTTGTGCGCACGCTCAGACGCTGTTGAAAAGAGTCAGTGAAGGACGTGTTATTCTTTGTGTAATTTTTGTCTCTAACTTGATGTTCAATGTCCGTGTCCTTCATGAATAAAAGGGACCTGAAAATATCGCATCCTTAATTACAACTTATTCGACTCTGCGTGTTCCTCCAACTAAATACTTTACAGTTTGCATTTAATCTTATTTCCTGTAGTGAAAAATCACTGCCAAAAAAATAAAATACTTGTGTCGATGTCATACAAGTATTAACCCTTTACACTACGAAATATAAGATACATAATTATAAATGTGAGATTGTAAGAATTGATTTGGCTCTTTAGGAAGCTAAAAAATATTGTTTTTAATTTTTTTTCAATTCACAAAATTAATGTGTGGTTTTGCTATATGGTTTTATAATAAGCGCTATCCAACAAAAATGTGTGAACGATGCAATATTCAGAGTCTTGAGTCTGACTCGATAAGAGTGCACAGGGTTAAAAAATATTAGAACATTTTGTTGCAAATAGATCGTTTTATAGTTGTTGCTTATAAATGAACAAATAATCTAAGCTCTCAAATTATCATACGTTAACATATATGAAACTAAACTGGTGTTTGTATTTTCATCAGAAATATCCTAATTTAAATATTAATCATTATACCCTTCCCATTTTTTGAATATTGTTTCATAACTTTGTCGTAAGATTTTTATGTGCTTCATTATTTATGAACTTTCACATTAAAAAGTGTTTTTTTATGCATTTTATTAATTATACATTTCTGGAAGATTTAATTTCTGCTAATTATTTCCTATAATAATTAAGTTTAAAATTTTATTCTTAATCTAATTTAAATAGTTTTCGTAAAGTACTTTCTACGGTATATGTTAATACGCCGAAAAACTTTACCCTTTCATTGCATCCACTTGCGAATAATTTTTCCTTGTTTATTTATTCTTGTCTATTAAGTTTAAAACCCAGATTAAATTAATGTTTTTAATTCTTAATGTGAATATTTTCTCTACTCTTCTATAAATTTGTGAGTTTAAAAAACTAACTATATTAAATAAAGGGATTAATATAAAGTCTTTTCTTTCCTCGACAAGTTTTTGAACAGAGGATGACTGATTGGCTCGGGCGCCCAGCGAATCAGAAATCCTAATAATCCTTGCATTTGTTCACCATGCCTGATCACCATGGTGACCAATATGCTTCAGAAAAGGCCGCGCGTTCTTTCATTGGCAAAAATAATATATAGTTTTTATGAAATAAATTGAAATTTCATTTCTAGGAAAAGGTCGAGTGTGATGTCAATGAAGAGCAATATATCTTCATTTCGTTAATGCTATTATATATTAATATTCCTTTTTCACTAATGTCAAATCTTGCCATTCTGAAAGAATTAGTCAATAATAAAAGCTGTAAAAAAATTTGCAGAAAAATTGTACTGTAAAATTAATTTCCCAAAATTTTCTTTCATTCTCAAACACTTATACATTAATAAGAAAATTACATTATTTTTGAAATTATGGTACTAAATTATAGTAATTCGTAAAAAAATAATTCTTTGTTAGTTTGATTCATGTAAATGTTCATCCAATAAATTCCACCTTTACCGGTTTTGTTAAATATTTTACTCTTAAAACTCTTATACCATTACTCTCAAGAAATATATAGAAAAAAGTAAATGTTTTTTTAAAAATATTTTACAATTGTATTTGTATCATGTATTCTATTCATGAATATTATTTGTAATATTTTGATATTTTAAACCTTCCATTAATTTCTGCATATCAAACTTCCAAATAAAATGTTCTCTTTTTGTATTTTGTCTGTTTTAATTTTGATTAACCTGTAAGCTTCACTATATGGTTTTGCAGATATATAGAATTGAGAAACCAGAGTTTGTAGGAATTCTAGAATGCCTGTTAAGTTTACAATAGAGTGATGATAATTAACAGTTACCACCGCCCTACCTTGGCGCTCGTGGTTTTTGCATTACAGCAGCTTCAATAGCTCGAGTACTGACGCCGGAGTCCTAATAGACATCACTGAGCACGGTCAGACCCCGCCGGAAGGAGGTACGTTCTATCACTGGTGGGAGGCAACTCAACCAACACTACTGCTATACCCTCAGGGTAAACGAGAACCCGTTTACTTATCCGGCGGCTTCTCATCCGCGAACTCGCCGTGCGTCACCGGGGAAGACACTCAATTGCAAAAGGAAACTAAATATTTATGATCAGTATAAAGTTCGAATAACAACCCGGTTTTAACCGACCAGTTACCGCTGTGTATTTCGCAGTTTTAACCCTTTGCGTGCGGATGGCTCTTCAGGCACAATTTTAGACCCTATAATAACATTACTCTAGAAATTCTAATGTGGTTTTTACCCTGCTGAAATGAAAGCCCATTTGTTAAAATAATTTATTTTCTTGTTGAAACGGAACAATTTCCGATTGGAAAAATTCTCCAGAAGGAGACTAAGTTTTACAGATCAAGGATAATAAGTCGAAAAGGTTTTTGTGGACAGTAGTAAAATTCACCAAGGATAAACCTCGCATACGAAAGTTACTTTTCCAATTAAAATGGAATCAATAATTACGAATGTCGAATCTTGTAACTAAGCTAATAGATAGGGCAAGGATGAATACAGCTCTCAAGTGTACTAGAGTATTGAAGTATATTTCTTTTGAGTTTTGAAAGAGATGACTGTCTGACTAGCATTTCTTAGTTATGCAGAAACAAATTTTCTTTAAATTTTCTGAAAAGTTCCTTGGTACGTATTTACATATTTAGAAGCACCCCTTCGAATCTTTCTAAATATTGACTGGTATTATTTTTTTGGATGGGAAAATATAAATTTCCCTATTTTTATCGTACAAACTAAATAAATTTTAGTGAATTTTTCCACTTAGAAAAGATATATTTCAATCCTTTCTCTATTGAGTGAATTGTATTCTCCAAAACCAGTAAAACGCATAATCCAGTAAGAACAGAAATTTTACTATTTAAAAAATTTTCAACTAATAGCAAATTGAAGGCAAATATTCAACAGCAATCTGCGATTGGGATTCTGTATGAAAATTTCCAACTATTGCATCCGAAATATTAACCCAAGATATTTAATTTGGTGGTTAACACAGAATTATATCGTTTCCAATGTTT
This sequence comes from Araneus ventricosus, assembly GCA_013235015.1. Taxonomy (NCBI): domain Eukaryota; kingdom Metazoa; phylum Arthropoda; class Arachnida; order Araneae; family Araneidae; genus Araneus; species Araneus ventricosus. The sequence continues at coordinate 48,634 of BGPR01003818.1, read as the reverse complement.
CGTTCGGAAACCTTGAGATTTGTTGTGCATTGTGTATTTGCACATGATCCAAATAGTTTATACCTAGTTTACCCTATTGAATCAATCTTTCTTAACAAACTGTCGAACTGTTTGAATGATACTTTGTCTTGTATACCATACAGCCAGGATTACTTAGTTTAAAATATCTACAGTATTATTACGAAGTCTCTTGTAGTCAGATTTTTTCCTTATCATTCCACACTTTGGAAGCCGAGCAAATTAGAACACGTAATTTTATATAGAACATGTATTCAACCATGAATAGTTGTCTAAATATTCTTGTTATAAAATGCATCTAATAATCTTTCTTCTTAACAGTATCTAAACGCACAGAAGATCTTCACTTCTTTTTCACCCATCTCTTGGCTATTACGGCAATTATTATTAACTTTAACACAAAAATAAAGTATTAAAGTAATGTAGATGGCATTAAATATTATTTCTTTAAAAGAATACTGCTTTATATATCAACTAAATCAATTCTTAGGCCGCGGTGGCCTAATGGTAACCCAGATAGCAATTTTAGTTTGCAGCAAGCTTCCCACAAATTTGTCATGGCAAGAATGCAAGCTTGCAGGAAGTTAACGAAAGCTTCGAAGTCACCATGGAACGAACTTGCAGCAAGCTTGCCACAAGCTTGTCGTGCAAACTCATTGCAAATTATAGCAAAAACAAAATACGAACACAACCCGGGATAGAACTCGCGACCTACCGCTTAGTAGACAGACGTCGATACCACTGGACCAGATCGGCTACAAGAGGAGAAGATAGATTTCACTAATACAACTTTCAATTCGATTCGTATACGATTTATTTTAAACTTTTTTCTTGGTTTCATTAATTTTTTGAGTTGAGAATATGATTTGAAATCAAAGAGAGAGAGAGAGAGAGCGATTTTCGCTAATAACTACGTTTTGCTAGTAGAATAAATTATGAAATTAGAGTTCAAAAGTAATTACTTTAAAATGGGACAAAATGTCTAGTTATTATTGTTCAACAAACATTGACTGTTTTTTGGATTTAATTTTGTTTATAAACGTTAAAATTTCAACATTAAAAAAAAGGCGATAGAGTTTTCGTTAAAGTGCGAGTGATATATTTAGTAAGAAGATGGAAAATGTTTCAAAAATTGTTTTATAAAAAAAGTTAGTTTTTTTACAAATTATCATTGATTTATTGAATTAATAGCATCTCCTAGACCGTCCTTTTTATTAAAAATCGGATGTTTTTTTAAAACAGAGACAAAGATAATTATCCTATTGTGCTGTCTTTGCAAGTTTGATTTGCAAGGGAGGTGGCGCTATTTTGTCACATCGAACTTGCAGCAAATGCGTTGCAAGCGAGGTTGGCGCTAGTTGAACTTGCTACAAGTTCGTTTCAAGTTTGACGCGTCAAATTTTGCCATGACAAGGGAATATCAAGTCAAAATCAAACTTGCTGCAAACTTACGTGCTATCTGGGAAGGTCTCGGTTTTGGGGCAGGAGGGTTCCTGGTTCGAGACCCGATTCCACTGAAGACCGCTGTGTATGGGGCCTGTTGCACGCTAACTAATACGTAGTGGTCAAATGTCCTCCCGATGGTATTCTGCAAAAATACCCACACTGACCGGGCCTACCCAAGAGGGGTGTAAGGCCAGTAGAGGACCAGCGGGGAGAGAGCCGCCCCACCAGCATGTGGAGACGGGATTTATTGGGTACAATAAAATGATGCAGGCATTGCCCGAACAGGGGCAATACTTTTAAATACAAGAGAGCTGGGAGTATAAACATTGTGTTCGACCCACCTCGGTGGGGAGAGAATAGCTTGATTTATATGTACTCAACAGCCAAGTGTGGTGAATGATACTCACAAAATAAAGAATGACAAAATGAAGGCTCTTTCTTTTCTTTTAAAATATAAAAACATCCCTAAGGGGTAATAAATTTAAGAACTGCTCGGGCAAGCGAGTAACAGTAAAAATATATAAAAAAATACATAGGTATTGAAAAAGAAACAACTAAATAAACACAGAAAAAGCAGTAAAAGTCAGATATATAAATAAGTCAAAGATTGAAGCCCCACAGCATAAAAAGCAAAACCCACACAAACAATACTACACATCAAACGACACACAAAACACAAATAAAAACTGTTCAAAACATAGAAATACATAAATTAAAAAAATAATAATTACTTCCGAGATAGAAAGGAAGACGGCAAATACACGTCCTGCGTACAGGGAATATCAAATCATCAATTGCAGAATGTTTATTTGAGTAAAAACTGCGCAAGTTAAAAATTACTTTATATCCTATACAGGATAAAAACGGCCAATGGGGAGGAAAAGGATTAAAATTTTGTAGTCTAAAATTAAAAACAAGGTCAAAAAGTAGAATGGACAGCCCCATACCCCCCAAAAAAATCCAAACATCCGTTAGGGCATAGACCACGTGGCAACAGGATCCCAGAAC
>BGPR01003818.1:33397-46152 GCA_013235015.1 Araneus ventricosus | reverse complement strand
GGTACAATAAGTTTAAAAACGCATAAACAAGTGGAGAGAGGAAACCACTATAAACCTATAGAACTGAGTCATCCAGTGAAAAATTAAATAAATAAAAAGTATTTCTTAAAAAGCTCAATCATGTAAATAATAATAATAAAAAAAGACTCAACAGGCGGAAAGTCAGGAGGGCAGAAAGCTGAACTGCAGAAAGTGTTAAATGAAAACCAATCCTGAGAGGAGATGTCAAGTAATGAGTACCTGGCAAACTGGAAAAAAATAAAAAGAGTAAGAACAGTCCTTCAATATGATAAAATAAAAGTAACACGGACCCTCAAGGCATCATTTGAGTCAGCGGAAGTTTGGATGGGGGGGTAGGGATACCAGCTCAGGTGTCGTCCTCGTCGTCTGACCTCGGTTCAAAATTACGAGTTCCGTCCCAAAATAGCGCTAGCGTTGCTTCGAAATGGGTAAACTAAAACTTCTAAACGAAACTAAATCTATTCTTGAAGTCATGAAATTAATTTCTGTTTGCTGGGTATGGTAGCGATCTATGAATTGGAGAAAAGGCTGTTTAAAATAATTACCAGTTAAGGAAAATATGAATATTTAATAATTTCTAAATAGAAGTAAGTATCTTAGTCAATATTCGAGTATGTAATATTCAAATCTGCTTTAATATTATCCTCTACTTGAGTAAACATTTTAGCGCCAACTCAAATTACAAATAACTAGAATCTTCGAATCTAGATTAAAGAAAACAAGCTCCAATATGATTTGTAACGGTTTTCGGATTAATTAATTAAACTATTCTTAAAACTAAATACAAGCCGGCTGATAACATTGAAGATGCAATTGTAGCATTGTAAAATCATTACAAGTATCTTAAGCTCAATCCAAGGCATCAGATGTATTTTAACTTTACATTATAAGGAAACATTTTACTACGAGTTTGTAAACTCAAATTCCGCCATGAGCGAATCGCAGTGTAATGTAAATTGCCCATACTTCTCAGCTGTCGCGGGTTAATCGTCCGAAAAATACCTACTCCTAAATTTAAATTCCTGCATCGCCGAGATGCTGCTAAGCTTACCGTAAAATGTAGTTACAGTTCGTAGAGTGAAAGGCCAGGCCTTAAGTTCATAATGGTGCAGAACATAACCCAATGTTTATCACTTATACCTTGTAACTCTCATCTAATTCATTCCAATACTATCTCGTTACGATATTGAATAAAGTTGTAACTCTAAGATTTTCCAGTGGAAGTTTGTTTAGTAAGTGTAATGTGAGATTTTATTTGTGAATTTTTAACAAAAAAATATATTTTCTTTTATATATTGACGTGAAAGCGTCTTTTCGCTCTTTAAAGTGATAGTCGGTTGAACTTCCTTGTGTGAAAAAATACCGTCAGATTTGAATCGCTAATAACTACGAGACTAATAATGCGAAAAAAATGGTTGACACCACAACGGATACATCATATCTGTAAGAGTTTGAATCATAGTATTTGTTTCGCCTGTGACGTCATCGTACCAGTGTAGTCGCATGCGCGTGATTGTTATGAATTAGCTTCATGCAAGATTATAAATAAGTGTAGCGTGGAAACGCGTTTGGCTAGGAGGTTGATTCTGGTGTCAATTTAAAGAGCGTGAAGAGTATTACTAGGTCCCAAAGTGAGACAAAAATATTTATCAGATGAGTAAAAATCGGTATTAAATTTGAAAATTTCAAACTCCGCATGTTTTTTAATTATAACATGCAGATTTTTCTTTCTAATTATACGAAACTTACAGAATACTTGACAATAGGTAAAAGAAACATTGTATTAAAATTTGAATTTTACGGGAAATATGAGCATTTATATTAAATGTTTTAATGCGCATACGCTAAATGTAGTTATATATACTGTCAACAGATAGTGCCATAAATAGACAAATATAAATAAAACATAAAGGCGCAGTTCGGGTCCGCACCATGGATTTTTCTTGGAAACTTCTGGATAAAATCAGAAAACTAGTATTTCGTATTAGCATGCAATGTAATTATCAATCTCTTTAATGCAATATTTACACAGAGTAGTATCACAGAACAGATAAATATTTATCGCATGCAGAAATGGTCTGTGGTATCTTGTGATTTATCTGTTCTGTAACCATTATAATACTCTGCGTAAATATTGTATTTAAGAAATTGATAATTAAATTGCATATTAATACGAAATACTAGTTTTCTGATTTAATCCCTACGTTTTCATGAAAAATCGAAGGTGCGGATCCGAACTGCTTCTTTATGTTTCTGTTGCTTAGCTTGACCATAATCACTTTATAATGTATCTTACGAGACTATGTAACCAGGAATGCGTTGAAGAAATAAGTAATAGAATTGCTTTGCATCATTGTTCAAAAACTTAAAAAGCATATTGAGAAAATATTTTGATTGCTCCAGTTTTTTTTAGACTAAGGGAATGTTTCTGAATTTTCTTTTCATTAACGCTATATCTTTTTTGAATTTTTAATGATAGATTTAATATTTTTGTACATATAAATTACCTACTAATATAGTTCATGAAAGTAGTAAGTTCATAATACAGTATATGAAAGATGGATTTTCAAAGAAAACAAAAAAATATAATAAGTTTTATTTTTAATTTTTTGATTTTTAAATTATTATTTAAGTTAAGTGTAATGCTAAAAGTTTAAAAAAATTATTTGCATCTTACAGCAATTGCTAATAGTTTTAGTTTATTTTTAGCCAGAATTCTTTTCAGTTTGCCAGTATTTATTTTATATCTCTTTCATTTTGTACTTTATTACGACCCTCTTTTGCAACACTAATGGTTTTGTGAAGTTTAAATAATAATTTTTTCAAAAATGATATACGAAATCTTAATTTATTGAATGAATAATATTAACACATAATCTTAGCCCTGAAGTACATTTGAATCTTTTTCCATTTTACGATCTTTATTTGTACATGGATTTACAATTTATCCAAAAAAAAGAATATGTGGCCTGTATTAACAAGGCTATAAGTAATTAATAGTCAGAAAATCAGAAGTGAAGATATTTGGGAAAAGCATTCAAATAATGTATTAACAGATATAATGTGATAGTGTATTAATTTTCAAAAAAGGCTATTTAATTAGAAATAAGAGTCTAGAATTAAAAAATGAATTTTAAAAATCTTAATTCAAAAGATACATATTCATAATTATGTCTTTTGGTAAAAATTATAAATTCATTTTTCTGAATTTAAATTTCGTAGCTTTAAAATTGTTACGACAACAATGTCATATGCTAAAAATTTGTTACGTAAATTTTGATAAAATCAAAAGAATTTTGTTCTAGCTTGGTCAAATATCTCGTAATAATTTTGTATAAAGCTAGAGTCGTCAGTTTCTTAGAATAAGAAGTTTTGTTGCGTGACTAAATAATAAATGAGATCAAAGATTTTATTTAAAAAATAGTTTGTTCCAATTTGGACCAATAAACGCCTTATACTAATTTCATATAATTGCAGATTTAGTCGTTTTGTAGAATATGAAACTTTATCACTTGACCTGGTAATAAAGGAGATGAATGGATTTTTTTATCTTTCAGAGATAAGGTCCAGCTATAACAAGACCTAGACGGGACTATAACATGCAATCGTGGGCATAAAAATAACACAATTGCGAAATAGATCCTTTAGTTCAACAATAGTATATCAATAATAAGAACATAGCCATTGACTAGAAACACAGAGGTAATATTTGTTCCAGTAATTGCTTGGTAACCTGAAACATCATATACCTCAGGCTACTCCGGCAACCTTCTAGCAACAAAAAAAGTCACAAGAAGTCGTAACATAGAGGCAGTAATGGCAATCGGGAGTGGAAAAAAGAAAAAAAATAGGAAGAAAAAAAGAACTTCTTCACCAAAGAACAGTTTTCTCTACGATATTCTCTGCTTCTTACGACGATGGATTTCGATACTTAAGAACATGATGGCGAAAGTTGTTTTCTAGAGCAAAGTAGCTTTGCAAATGAAATATGTGCGTTATAACAGCTGAAAGAACTTTAGTGAGAAAAATGTGTCTTGTTTCTTTTTCATCATAAAGCACGTTGCTGTAAAGTCAGTTTAATTTTTATAGTAATCCAAGACTGGGCCCAAGATAAACAATAATTATAAACCAGACATTTAGCCGAAAACTGAAAAGATTCAAAATAAAGTTGCAAAAAGCGCTTGTAGGTCATTCTCAAATTGAAATAAAGATGTCTACTTTTCAAGCTTAAGCCTTAAATTGCTCTTATTCGTATTCAGTTTCTTTATAATTTTTAAGGTGGAATTTTCCTAATTTAAATAAAGCAAAAAATGAGCAATCTAGCGAAAAGGTATCTAAGAAAGATATTAAAAATCAGAACTAAACTAAAAAGAATTCTAATGTGTTAGTTTTCTTAAGACAACGGTGGATCTGGATGTTGCCAGAGAATTCCAGATTTGTTACTTGCTGAAATTTAGAATTTCTGCATTTAAGAAATTCAAATTCATTAGCTGCCCCAAATTTTGTTTTAGAACAAGTCTATTATTCAGAGACAAACCATTAGGTATTTAATATTAGAAAATATATAATATCGTTGAACATTGAGAGTTTAAACGAAGTAAATACTGCATATATTATTGATACTCACGAAACAAAAATATAAATAAAGATTTTAAAAGAAATCATTTGAGACCTTATTGATAAAATATCATAAAAGATTGAATTTATTGTTATTTTTATTTGAATTATTTATTGAATAACTGGATAACTTTTCTAAATTATTTAATATTAAAGAATTTAATTCCGTACCTGCAAGCTTTTCCTCAAAATCAATTTCCTAAAATTCTAGTCTAATTGCGTTCATCAAAACACCTTACTTTTGACGCTGAACAGTGAATTGTATCGTGTTGAACATTCAAGTCAATACAAAGAGAAATTCAAGGGCAATTATTCCCAGAAATTTCCCCCTTCCTTCTCCCATAAAATTTAGCAAAATAAGTTATTATTTCTTTTCATAATGCAATACCAGCAAATTAAGAAACTTTGTTAAACCCAAATTTATTTAAAATGTATATATTTAATATACATATCTCCGCTAATGGCATATGAGCCAGCTATTACTTTCCGGTAGTTTTCTGGGAGTTTAAAAGAGATCACATTCAAATCTCTTATTGGAAAAAATTATTTTATGGAAAATATTTGTTTTCTAAATTAACTTTAAGTGCGATAAAGCTGCTGGAAAAATGTGAAGAGAAGGAAAAGAATGTGTTAATTTTGCTTTGAAATATAAATTCAAAAATATTCCTGAAGAATCGTTATCGTTACTAAGTGAAGAAATTTTAAATGCCTTTGCTTAAATTCAGAGAATTAATGTGCATGTGTCTAAATACTCAAGAGACAAGTAAGTAACATTAATAAATTGTGTGAATTTAAATCAAATAATTATTACAAAAACTTGAAGTTATATGTGATTTTCTACTGTAATTTATGCATTAATGTTCATAATGCATATAATTAGATATTTTTCATTATTTATGCTATTAAAATAGTTCTTTTAAAGATAAATGACGAAATATTATAAATATAAAATACCTATGCGAAGGAAACGTGGCTGTTTTGATTCGCATCGTGAAATGCATGGAAAAAAATCATTATGAGGGAATCTTTTACGATTAAGATAGGGATTGAATTTAACTACTTTTGTACAACATTTTTGTGTTTATAGAGTATAGATATATTATAGAGACAACATGAGGAAACAAGTTTCATGAACTTTTGTACATTTAGAAAATGTATGTAGATGCATTTAAAAGTATCTTACCAAGCAATAAATGTTTTAAAATTATAATGTTTATTGGCTGGACATTACCTGTAAATTGCAAAATTCATGAAGCGAACATATTCAAAATGGCCTTCATTGCAGATCGTTGAGCCTAGAGCTACTAAATTTGAGACATAGTTACTTCTTGGAGAAAAGGTGATAATTTTGATTTTTTTAAAAAATTTTAATTATATCTTTAAATTAAAAACTTCATAGCAGATTATTTCAAAAATGTATTCTTACACCATTTTAAAATTAAAAATCTTCGCTTTTCGGTTGCATGAAATTCATTTCCCAATAGTTTGCCTCTAATTTTAATAATTTTTGAAAACTTTTTAAGCATGTTTTATAATAATACTTTCTAGTGTTTTAATTCTTGGATTTAAACTCACGTGCACAGTGACGATATGAATTGCATTTTTTGTGTGCACGTTATCAGATCTACAATTAAGAATATTCTTTATATACAAAATAATATAAAGAAGACGAATCAAGTCTAATCAGAGGTTCGAATCTCCTTCAATATTTTTCAGGAACATTCCGAGTGTTTATCAGCATAATCCTTAACATATTTTTTCGCTATGTATACTCCTGGAATTCGAATATGACAACGGTCTCTCAGAAATTGAGTTTCCCTTTGCCTTTTAAAAGAAAGGAATCGTAGTTATATTAAAACATTTATTGGAACACGCACAGCAAACTTAGACCTATTTTTCAACGCATATTTACGGATCCTACTATGGTTTGGATTGAGGTCGCTTTTCATTGGCTCTCAGCGTCACGTGTCTTCGCTTGCTTCTGAATGATGTCATAGGAGCGCGCTTAATTTGGATTTCAATTTTTGTCTTAGCTATTGTATCATGGAAAAACCAAAATCACCTTTTAATTACTATTATTTGGATATTTCTAAAGGGGATGATGAATTCAAGATAAAGATAATTTTGGTTTCTCCATGATACAATAGCTGAGACAAAAATCAAAATCCAAACTAAGCGCGCTCCTAGGACATCATTCAGAAGCAAGCGAAGTCACGTGACGCTGAGAGCCAATGAAAAGCGACCTCAATCCAAATCATAGTAGGATCAGTAAATATGTTTTTTTAACACATTCAGCAGTGGAATTGAGATACTTGTTATATCCCTGAATCGATTTTTGAATTAAAGTGTCGTAGAATTCTACAGCCTGGGACAAGAAACAGGGTATGATCATTAAGGTTTCGAGTGTCAGATTTTTCGGTACACATTTCCTGTACAATTTCTGGAACTATAAGTGATCCTAGACAATTTCGAGTAACAAGGATCCGTATATTCGGGATACCTTTACTGAATTTCCTGTACAATTTCTGGAACTATAGGTGATCCTAAACAATTTCGAGTAGCAAGGATCCGTATATTCGGGATACCGTTACTGAATTTCCTGTACAATTTCTGGAACTATATGTGATCCTAGACAATTTCGAGTTAGAAGGATCCGTATATTCGGGATACCTTTACTGAATTTCCCAGTCGTCAAGCAGCTTTTCTCCACATTACTCTGCCTTACTATCTCTCACTGGATTAATAAGAGGCGGCTGCCATTTCATTTCTCACCATGGATATTTCGACGACTTTCCGAAAATTAACTTCATTGACAGCTTGCTCCTGACACCGTGCCCAAATTCACAAACTTCATGAAATTTGTCCTTATAGCTGGCAGTCAAAAATAAGAGACGGTATTTTAAGCCGCTACAACTTAAATAATTCGACCGACTATGAAATGCAAACTGTCGCATGCAATAGCCATGTCCAGAAACTTTCAGACACGTGCAATCCCTTTTCGCGATCCTGACCAGTCGTATGCTGGCATGGTGAAAAACTTACTTTTTAGATGCACTTCGTACAATCGTAAATAAAGAATTTTTTAAATAAGGATTTCAATGAAAGCATTACAAGGTAGTGAACAAAAATGGTTTTGAACAGTACTGTTTCATTTATTTTACAGGGTGAGTTTTGATTAGCATACAACTTTGAACTGAAATAACTGCTGACTGTTAAAAGAAACGGTATGATCATTAAAGTTTCGAGTGTCAGATTTTTCGGTACGCATTTGGTACACAAGTTCTGGAACTATAGGCGATCCTAGACAATTTCAAGTAACAAGGATCCGTATATTCCGCATACGGTTACTGAATTTCCTAGTCGTCAAGTAGCTGCCTTACCAGCTCTAACTGGATTAATAAGAGGCTACTGCCAATTTCACTTCTCACCATGGATATTTTGACGACCTTCTGAAAATTAACTTCATTGACAGCTTGCTCCGGACACCGTGCCCAAATTACAAGGTAGTGAACAAAAATGGTTTTGAATAGAACTGTTTCATTTATTATGAAGGGTGAATTTAATTGACTTATAACTTTGAACTGAAATAACTTCTTTGGGCCACACTAGATGTCGCTATAAATCGCAAAATGAGAGAGAGAATAAAAGGAAATTAATTAACGTCTCTTACACTAATTTATAAATATGTTCCAAACCGTTATTTCAAACGAAAATAACATTTTTACTATTAGAAGACATTTATATAGTGCAAATCGTCGCTTGACAAGCAACGCCACCTACAGGAGGAAGAAAAAGCTTAATTATTCGCGACCAATAGCGAATATGGCGGATTTTTTTTTGACATTTGGTATGAACATGTAACTTAACATCTGTTTCAACGTCAAATTGCTAAAAAATTGAAAATTTAAAATTTCTTGAGATAAGTGATGTTAGACTATCAGACCACCGAGAAAGGCGGAGTTGTAAGAAATGTAAATAAGGTGAAAACAAATGAGAAAATTGACTCAATTTTAGTTTAATAAAATCTTTTATTGAAAAGAAAAGATACTTTTTGAAAGCAAAAAAGTTGACTATAGGTGCAACAGAAAGTAAATAGTAGTAATACATGAGATGGTCAATTAACTTTTTGACAAAATCGTTGTATTCTGTCTTGAAATTCAATTGAAGAAGTTTCAACCTCGGAGCTCACTTCCCAGATGGAGATCAGCATACTTTTTTTAAAAATATGCTTGCTAGAATTATAGTATTCTTTTTGGGTAAACTTTTGCTCTACGGTGCCCACTTGCTTCTCGCCAATTTTCCTTGGCGCAATTTCATTTGCTGTCGCCAAATACTGTTTTGGATGCACAGTGCGACTTTCATTGCTCTACTGCGCATGCTTCATTTCAGAAGGAGACATTGAGCACGCAATGCCTTCAGCATTTCAAGCGTTTATTTAACTTAAAAAAAGATCAGAGGCTTCGCTTTGTGCAAAGCGGGACACTAGTAGCTTCTCTTATTCATTAAAAAGCGTAGACACAGAATAACATACAAAGTTCTGAACCTAAAGTGAAACGAGAAAAGTGTATTTAAAACTTCACATACCTATTTTAATTGCCCAATTGCTGTCTACACTTAGGACACTGGTATCCGCTTGCTATCAATCCCTGATCCACACACCACTGGGAAACAACTTTGGCTTCCGCTGTGTGAAGCTGATGGTAGGTCGAAAGGGAATCAATGCATAATCAACAACAGCTGTACGAAGCGCACGAAATGAAATGATAAAATCAGACAAAAATCAAACCGACAAAACAAATTCGATTGAATCGACCAATCACATGAAACAGATCAACTAAAGAAACCAATCAAAACAAATCATAATACTGCGCCATGCGCAAAACACCGATGGAAAGATCAATTTTCGCTCATGCGCACATCTCACTCGTTAAAATCATCATTGCGCAACCAAAACAAATGCTCTACCCTCTCCATTCTTGGCGGCAAAGAGTTGGCGATCCTAAGAGGAACGAAGTAAGTGAGCACCGTAGAGTAAAATTTAACCCTTTTTGCATACTTCTTATCCATTTTACACCCTTTTTCTTCTTATCTGTCTCGTCAGTCATCACCTTCTTGTTACTTCCATCACTTACATGCTCAGTATTTTTGCGTTTCCTTGCCACCTGCCTTCTTCATTCTTCTTCACAGGGAATGCTGTCGTAGAATGCATGCGTGTCTGATGGTGTACATTTCATCATGTGCTGTAAATCAGTACAATTATCGCGTGATATTGCTGGTCGCGAAGTATAGATGCAGGGAAAAGCGGAGACATTCTTGGTGTCATACCATCATCTTTGACAGTCTTTTGTTTAGTGCTTTTAATATCCATGGTGCTGCAAGCAAACATCTTTTTCAAATCCCAACTCATCGTAAGCTGAAATTCATCAAAAAGACTTTTCCTTTCCTTTTCAGGTTTAGTATCACAACCCCTCTTTTTTTTAATTCCTGGCACTTTTGGAAGTTACAAGCGCACTGTCTCAGTAATACTGCTTTCAAGATTACTTACTTGGTCAGCTTGGTTATAAAGGACACATCATTGCTAGTGAAACACGTCAAATCGGTACAAATATTACATATATTGTTCAACAATACATGCAATAAGGTTTATTCAATGCTAAGAGGGATTCGGACTCAATAATTTAACCCTCTGACACCGAGAGAGGCGGTCCCGGGTCTAAAAATTTCCCTTTAACATCGAAGAATGCCGGTCTGAGGCGGTTGGCTTCTTTTGAGGGGAGGTGAGGTTCTGAGATCGCTTAGGAGATGAGCGAGGTAGGGGATAGAATTATGCTCGCCAACCACAGCTCATTTGCCTGCGCCTTCAAGAAAGGTTATAGTGGGTGGTGGGGGTTGGGTGAATGACAACCCAGGTTGGGAGAGTCCAATTTATGTCGTTTTCTCTCCAAATTTCCGGTTTCAAAGGGGCTAGAAGAAAAATGTTGCCTCGGGATTAAAGAGTTACAGATACAATAGATTCCGCTGAAAAACTTCGAACCTGTTTCTTTCGTCAGAAGAATAGTGAAAAGTATCGAAAGAATTCGATTAATAATGTTATACTTAATGCTCACAGACAATTAGCACGTCAGGCGACGAGTTTTCTTTAAATTAAACCCTACCTGCACGCACATAAATAGTGTAATATATGTATAATTAGTATCAAATACAATAAGGTATGATTTTTGTCTCTTTTATGATAGATATCTAATTTTAAAATTTAATTATTTAAACTTCATAATTAGAACTTTTAAATAAGTTCGCATTAGTAGCATTGAATATCGCTTAGGAGGACGGCGATGGCCTAGTGGTAAGGTTTCGGATTTGGGGCCAGAGGGTTCCAAGTTCGAGACCCGATTCCACTGAAGATCCGTCGTGTATGGGGCCTGTTGCACGCTAAATCATACGTAGAGGCCAAACGTCCGTCCCAAAATATCCCTCGTGTTGCTTCAAAACGGGACGTTAATATAGCTAAACTAAACTAAACTGAGATCGCTTAGGAGATAATTGCGGTAGGGGGTCCAATTATCCTTGCAAACCGCAGTCCATTTCTGTGCGCCTTAAGGGAAGGTTATAACAGGGGTTGGGGTGGTAAATGACAACCCAGGTTTGAAGAGTCCAATTCATGTCGCTTTCTCCGAAAAGCTCCCGGTTTTACAGAAGCTAGAAGAAAAAAGTCTCCTCGGGTTTAAAGAGTTAAATGCAGAGTAATATTATAAGAAGCGGTTAGTTAAGAAATGGCCGAATTTGATAGAAAAATAACGCCTATCTCATGAAACCTGCCACACCTTGTCTCACGAACATAGTACCTGTAGACTTCAGCTTATAATTACCTAGTTATTTTTCAATCTTTATCTGTGAAATTGGGTGATCTCAATTAAGAGCTTTTAATTTTTCATACAAACAATTAATATAAACACGAAAATCATTAAAATGGCTTACCGCGTATAAAAAGAAGTGAAAAAAAAACGTGAAGGGCTCTCAAACACACTGAGATAGGCACTGTTGTGGTAAAAACTAGATAGGTGGTGTTAAAAATTTTTGCAGTTTATTCGCTAACTGTTGGTCTGACGGCCAACCAGAATCCGCCAATCGATCTGCCATGAAAATTTATATGAAAATGTTTACCGATCTCAAAATAGACAAACTCTGAGATAAGTGTTGGTGCTTTTTAAGCGACAAAATGCAACATTATTCCTATGCAATTTAACATCAAAATTAAAAGATCTGATTACAAATTTAAATTATATGGTTAATTTCAAGGTGATTTGAAGTTAGAGATTTGTTTTTTACTAATCTGCGCTATAGGGTTACTCTAAAAGTTACCAAATTTGAAACATTATCCATGAAATTCATTTTCGTAACTCGTTTCAATAAAATAGTTTGCAACATTATCTGCAGCGTCTGAAGGTTATTCCAGTTCAAAGTTGTTGTTAATTAAATTTCAGTCTGCAATACATCAAACGAAACACAAGGCTCTTTCAACTAAATTAAAAGTTATTTCGAAACACTATAATAATAGATTTGGAAAAATTGATAAGCTTCTAAATCATTCTTCATTTTTACGTAACTAATTTTTCTCTAAAGTACCTCCCCATATCTAAGAATGTACTTTAAATCTGTGTAGTATTTCGATTATGTCTCAATCAAATATGTCTCAGTCTAAGAAACTCTTGAAGCAGTTCTAGATTAGGTACTTCAAGATCATATTTTGAGAGAATGGCACAAAAGATAGCTCTTAATTATTCTTCAAAAATCAATACCTTTAAAAGACGGAAGAAATGTTTTTCTCATTACCTGAGATGATCAAGTCTGAGAATACAAAGCGATTAAGACATCCATGCTGGATTTAAATATCATTCTCCATAAACAAACAGTGTTCATAAAACAACGCATACTGTTTCACTTTTAAGCTTAAATTTAGATCCGTTATAATAATAAAGTCATCCTTAGTATGAATAAAGAGATTTAATTAAAAATCTGTAGCAAACTTATGCAGTAATGAAAAGTTTTAATTGAATTCTTGATTCATAAATTACATTGCTAAATAAAGTTGAGATTCTTGTGACAAAGTAAATAATAAA
>BGPR01003818.1:465-33387 GCA_013235015.1 Araneus ventricosus | reverse complement strand
AACGAACGTCATGAAGATAAATTTAGAATTCCACAGAAATAATTTTCTTTATTATAAGGTGTGTGACAACAGTTTTCTTGTTATAGGTCTTTTGTGAGTAGATGATGAAAAGTTGTACGGCCCCCTTGGGATTGGCTTAAGCGCGAGATGAATATTAAGAATATACCCGAATGATTAACAATTCTTGACTGAATATCACTTTTGCAGAATACAAAATAAGTGTAGACGAAGTTTGGAAACTTTGGACTCATTAGTGTTTTCCCAAAGCGCTTATAAATTTGTAGTCAGTTAAAGATACAAAAATTCTTTTTTTTTTAACGTAGGACAACGTTCCTCCCGTTGCGGTCTGAGGAAGGAATTTGATTCACACGCCAAAACGCCACAAAAAGCCGTATGGGATATCCTCTGTATCTCGGTAACCACATATGTAAAAAATACAAATAAAGTCTTATTTTAGAGTTAAAGAGTAACAACAGAAGTTACAAAAAAATGAAAATCGGAATTGTAGTTCAGCGACTGCTGAGTCGCAATGTTGGGCAAAAATATGCATGAATTGGTAACGCGATCCTCTATATCTCGGTAACCACATATCTTAAAAACATAACTAATGTCTTATTTTAGAGATAAAGAGTAATAACAGAAGTTACAAAAAAAACTTACTTAAACTAAAAAACTTACGAGAAACTTCGAGAAACAAAAGAGTCACGCGAGTAA
Source organism: Araneus ventricosus (assembly GCA_013235015.1). Lineage (NCBI taxonomy): Eukaryota > Metazoa > Arthropoda > Arachnida > Araneae > Araneidae > Araneus > Araneus ventricosus. The sequence goes on along the minus strand of BGPR01003818.1, from coordinate 32,673 downwards.
AGTAGTCCTACGCCTGTAACATCAGCGGCTGCTTGAAAAGACATCCTCAAGTCATTTATTTAAAGTACATCAATACGAAATATATTTTTCGGGTTCGCTGTAAAAATGTTAAAAATATATATTAGAATATTAATCACAAATTCAGTAAATAAATATAAGGAAATAATCAAACTTGGACTCACTGCAAAATTTTACTTATTGTTCACAAAAACTGTATTTAACACTCTGACTCCTAATCCGGCCGTAACAGGCCATGCAACTTCTATACTAGTGGGGCGGATTTCGGCCGGTTGCTAGTCCGAACGGGGGAAGAAGGCAGTTAGGCGAGTGGTCATTAAATGGGCCCTTAAGGGAGAGATGAAAGGCCTTTCATTCATATCTCCCACCACCCGTAGTGAGGAGAAAAGGGCGAACGGGGAGGACGAATCCATTCTACAGATCAATTAGTAAGCAAACCTCCGTATACAACTGTACTCGGATTTTGAGAACTCTTAGTAGTCAGAGGGTTAAATTTAACATGTAAGAAAGATTTAAATAGGTAAGTATTTTGCGACGCAGGGCGATTTAGAGTTTCACCTTTAATTTGACATGGTTTTCATCTCGCTCGTTTGTTTTCATTAAAACTTGCTACATTTTTAGATGAAATATCCATATCCATCCGAATCAGTGATTTTAATTACAAAAGAAATTTACTGATTATGATTATAGTCCGGAAAATAATAACATTTTCTTGTTATTTAGATACTTTTCTGTAAAAAGTATCTAAATAACAAGACAGTAGAACCTCGATTGACCGATGCGGTAGGGACCGAACCTCCGTCGGCAAATCGAAAATTCCGGATGAACGAGAGCACTTAAGAATTGCTGTCAGGAGACCGCATAAATTTTAACACCGGATTTTAAACATGTAAACATGTACAAAATAACTAAATGTGATGGTTTTAATTATATTACTATAATTATAAACAATAAATTTGTTCAATAGATGTCAAACAAGTCAGTTCCTCTGTTAAAAAAAACGCGTTTACGTTTAGTGGGCTCCATGGCAGAAATGAATGTTCTACATTTCGGTAAAGCCAACGCTTCTGAGTCGGACAGAAAGTAGCCAATTGAAAGGCAGAAGGTCTTGGAGACGAATAAAATTTCCGACAAAGTGGGAGAATGGAATAGAATTTCCGGCGAAATGGGAGAATAGAATGGAATTTCCGGCAAAGTGGGAGAATAGAATAGAATTTTCGTCAAAGTGGGAGAATAAAATGGAATTTCCGGCAAAGTGGGAGAATAAAATGGAATTTCCGGCAAAGTGAGGGAATAGAATGGAATTTCCGGCAGGAAGGAGATGGGGGGAGAAAGAGATAAGATATCGTCATGTCGGCACTGCCTGCAGTAGAAATAGCTGCCGCAGAAGGTGGCCTTGAAGTGATATTGTTTATTTAATAAAAAAAAAATTGAGGAAACAGACGTCGGTTAAATGAGGTTTCGGTTAAAAGAGTTTCGGATAATAGAGGCTCTACTGTAAATTTACTTCTAACAGAGAATGTGAAAATAATAATTCGATCTATTAATATTTCAGCACTAAAGCCTCTAGATATTTTTTTAAATATATTCTATAGAAGTCAATGTATAATGCATTGTAAAATTATTGTAGAACAATTTCTTTTTGAATTTCAGTTTGCAAGAGTCGTTTATCAATTATTCAAACAATTATGTTTTCGCAATTTTTGGAAATAACAAAAGCAATTTAATTTTCGTATAGTTCGGATTATTTTCATATTCCTATCGGTGAACAATTTTTTTCTACTCAGTAAGCTTAGAAGTTTCAAAAAATGAATTTTTAATTAAAATTCCAAGGATGATTTATTATAAATAAAAGAAATCTGCAAAGAATATTTGACTTTTTTCCTAGCAAATGTTTGCATTTATAATTATAATCTAAGACATTGATTCCTAAAATTAATCAGTGATGATATTTAAATTCATTCGAGAAAAACACGGATATTTGACGATATTTTAGTACCTTCTCGCATTTCTAAAATATCAGAAATAAATAAGCACTTATATACTTGAACATTTTTCAATTAATACAAACCAAAATTTTGTTTCTTCTGCATTTTCCTATTTGGAAATAATAAGACAATAACAAAATGACAAAAGTTAAAACTGAAGTTTCTTTTTCTGAAGAATATTTTATTATTATGAATAGTGTTTTGTATTCTCGTTTCATACAATATTTTTATAGGTTTAGCATAATCGCAACTGTACATTACTGAAAATAAACCGTTTTTTCTACCGATAGCCAGTATAGTTCGAAAGTTTCTAACCCGCGAATATATGCTGTTAATATTTGTGTCTCCACGCATCTTTATATTAGATTTACGGATTAATTATTTTTACGTATGTCCAAGGTTTTTTTTTCATTTTTTGTAGGGATATTATTATATTGGCTTATATCTTTCTTCCTTGTGTTTAATACTGCATGGAAAAAGGGGAATATTCGAAACTCTTTTGCAATCAATACCTCCAAATGTTGCCCTGACAAACATATATTAGTTTTGTTCTTTTAAAACACAAAACTGATTGCATTATTCATTGAGGAAGCTGAGAAAAAAATGCCGGTAAAGACAGAAAAAGCGTTTGTTTGTTTTCTTACCTAAGAAGAAAGGACAGGTAGTTAGTTGCATATATGGATATCATCCCGAACCTGAAAAAATTGACAAAAGCGAAAAATCTTTGGTTTATTTTGTTTTGATTATACGCAGCGCAGATGGTGTACATTTTTAGTGCCAAAAATTAATATTCAAATTTTCTTTGCAGTTTGAGTACCATATGTGCTTTCTGTAAATTTTATGTGATTTTCAATTTTTGCGCTTTACAGTTACTGGTCTCATATCTAACAATGTGGACAAAATAAAATATGTATCTTTCTCAAAATGTATAAAGTATAGTTTTATAAGTGCAGTAAATGTATAATAAATTTAATTGGCCATTAGAATTTTTGTCAACTACTGCATGAAATATTAATTTAGCAGAAAGGGAAAATTTTTGAAATAAATTAAATAGATATAGTTTAATATTAAGTTTAATATTTCACAAAGGTATAACTAGATAAGATACTGCAAGATTATATACGATAATAACACAAAATGACGGCTTAGCTATGTTTGAGAAATGTTATTTTTATGTTAGGTCCTCAATAATTCCGGTTTTATATCTGAAGAATATTCTTTGTTTAAATTGCTATATATGTGTGTGTGTATCAAGCAATATATATTCGAATATACTATTCGACTTCGAAAAATCGGTTTAATATCGTAAAAGATTCATTTACTAATTAGATTATTTATTCAGTTTTGTTTTAAAGAAGGCTGCCGTATAAACTATATGAGCTTCAGGAATTATTTATATTCGTTTCAAATAATTTAGTGCATAAAATTATTGTCAGGTATTAAAAATGTCATTAGAATTGGACTTAACAATATGGTTGAAATTAATTATTTTCAGACTACCACAAATCAATAATTTTATTTGACCTTGATTATTATACCTGCTTAACCACAGCAAATTTTATTTTAAGCATTTAATTTTTATTGTCACTGTCCCAATGCAAATTTTATTTCTTTCAAATGTATGTGGAAATTGGAAAAAAGCAATAAGAATCAGTTAATTATTATTTATTGCGACTATGGATATTATCTGATAAATAATAATTTTCGATTAATTGTGTTGAAACTTTGTCACAAATATTTTTTTACTTAAAAATGGTGCACTTTAAAGAGTTAATTTCTGATGCAGGGAAATTTTTAATTAAAATAAATTCACTGCTTCTCTAACTAGAGATTTGTATTAACAGTTACGAATGTATGAAATATTGTATACATTTTTTTGAAAAGCTTGATTGCATTACAACATTCAAATGAAATCGAACTGTTTCAAAAGATAGTCTGTAAATATTATGATATGCTTCTGAATTCGAATTACTATTATTAACCAAAGATGGCAATTTAAAATAATAATACATTACTGACGAAAAGCGTCTGAAATGTTGCATGAATAATTTCGCGGTAAACTTTTTATTCCCTGCCATTTATGACATAAGTGCATGCTAAAAGTTCAATGCTAATAATTTCCTTGAAAATCAGTTTCTAAAATCCATTTTTAATTATTTGATAGCATCATAATAACTGTCATAACTGTCATCAAATATCAATAAGATTGTTAATTATTATCATTAAAATTCCCCCATTCGCTCTATCTTTTACATTCGCAACAATCAAATCATGTAAGCTATGTTATTAATTTCAAATACAGTGGAGTGTTGAATCGTGTATTAAGAAGCATACGGAAGTAAATCTTCGATCACTTGAAGGACAGATATCGATGAAAATATCGATTCTTCTAATGAATCTTAATTTCCTAGACCACCATCACGTCAAGTCCAAAGTAATCAAAATAGAGCCTTCCCGCGAGCAAAAATTGTTTCTCTAAATTATAGGGTGTGTCTTCACCCCGTATTAGAATCATTACTTAATTAGGGTTCGAAAGGGAACACCCCGCCCCCCCCCCCCTTCACTTTACTTACTCCACTATTATGTACAAAATTCGTAAAGTAGGTCAGACAGGTACAGGTAGCTGCTCCCCCCATGTTCATTTAGTGAGGATGAACAGAGGAGTCTATCTGAAGTAGAAAAAAATGACATTGCCGGGAATCTATGTATATTGACGTCGTGTCTTTCAAAAAATTGATTTGCGGTCTCAGTAATTATGGTGCGGTATGTCGCAGAAAGACATTCGTCATGTATGAGGGTAATAGAGGGGGAAGCTTGGGACGGGTTGGTTTGTATAGATGAGGTTTGAATGAATAATGGATCCACTCGGATATGGGAGAATGACTGGTTTTAGGGGGACTGCCGTTTTTGATCTATTGTGTAGGTGTCTGCAGTGTGTTATTCTGATGAAGAGAGCGGATATTTTTCTCGATATTGTTGCGGATAGAGTAGAAGATGAGTAACTGGAAATAAATTAAATAAAGTCGCTTCCTTTCTTTCTTTTTCAGGTAATTAATTTTGTTTTGGAGATGGAAATGTTTTGTAAAATGTCCTGGGTAAATGAAATTAATGTACTTGCTTTTTTATTTTTAGTTTGCAGTTCATGATGTTACGGAAGATTAATAGGATTTGCATTTAGCAATGCATTCCTTTTGAAAGAAAGCGTTAATTAAAAACATTTCCTCCTATTTAACATCGTTACTAATAAAGCATTCTTGCTTGATATAATACAGGATTTGTTTGACATTCATAACAATGAATTTTCTTATAAAATTAATTGCCCATTAAATGATTATTTTGCCCAGATAAATGTAGAAAAATGTTAATCTAATCTAGGCTGAAGCCAACATAAGTTGTAGAAAAAGCATTTTCTTATGGGCACTTTATGGGTGAATGCACCAAAGATAAAGGATGAGAAACAGGAGTTAAAAACAAAATTATTTATTAATAGAACAACATAATATGAAATGAGAAAAGTATTTACAAAGGTATTATTTACATTTTAGGCAAAAGGGAGTTAGAGTTGTTACTTACTTAAGTTATTAAAATATCACCTCGTTTAAACGTTATTTAACAGCTTAGTTACAGGTTAATTAACAGTTAACAGCCATCGCCGCCGTGCTGACAAGGACGAGACCCCTGCAGCTCGTTGCGTATGCTCGTATTTACCGCATGTCTGTTCTTCTTGGTTTCAGAAAGTCATCTCCCCCGATTAAAACATTACACTTGGTTTTAACGGAGACCTTACACCTACGCATCACGTGATTACCGAGAGAAAGCGCGTGATCATTATCATCCGATAACTTTCCTCTGACACAACAATATTCAAATGCGCTTGTACGGAAAGTGAAAGAATATTATTAGAAAGGAATTAAACTTACGCTTTTAAGCTAGACGGGAAAAATACAATTCCTACGTATATTAGATTTATAATTTTACTAGCTTATATACCCGGAGTTGCTTGCACTAGAAATATTTTCAAGACTTATAACACTTTAAACTTATTTAAACAGTTTTTCACAGTAACGCTTTTCTTTGATTTTCTTTTGCCCTCTCCCTTTGTCTCTGACCCCTCGGCCAGCAGCTAAATCAACCACATCTTTTTGCCTCTGTACTTTGAACCACTTCACACGAGTCTGACAACCCTTGGAATTCCATCTTTCCATTCCCATCATTGATAAGAAGACAACAAAAATACTTAATATGTTTTTATGGTACCTCATTCTCTTCTGTTTGGTATTTGTGTGCGTGACCGGAGGCACAGTTCCTTCTCTTTCTCCCTAGGCCCTCCCCCTTCGGTAGGAACTGAACTCGCTTAACCTTTAATGACTTTACACTCTGAAAGTGGCGCTCAAGTCATACTATGATTTTTTCTCCTCCTTCATCATAAGATGCTTAACTTAAGTCAACGGCGCTCTGGAGATGGTATTTTCCGACTCTTTATTTTATTTGACCTTAAAAAGTGGTAAAAACATATTAACATTTTGTCAACATGGTCAGTGGCGCACAGGGTATCTGATATGACACCAGTCGCCATTTGCTTAGCAAGCGCAAATGGCCGTCGGGGCCTGGTATTATTTTTACGCTCCGTATTCATATTTTGCTTTAAAAACTGGCATAAATACAATAATGTTTTGTCTCCATAGCGCCTCTAAAACTGGCATCTGCGGCATCTGTACTTCCCTGACTCCCCTGTCGCTACGCCGCTGATTAGGATCATTCAAAAATTTGTAAAATTTAAACGAAACAAGTCGTAATAACAAAATTAACATCACTGGATATTTGAGGGCATATGAAAAGCTGCGATATAAAAACGAAAGTTAAGTACATGCTACAAAATAACAGCGGAAGTAGGTAAGAAGTCTACCTTGCCCAAAAAAAGTAATTTTTACTTAGTTTTAACAGTGATAAAAACACGTGAATAAAGGATTTGATTAAGGAATAAATTTGTTTTTATACCAATAAAAGCACTGTTACAATTTGATTTTAAAATAAAATTTGAAACCTTAATTACTGTTAGAGAAAACATTGTACAGCAATTAAATTGGTATCATTGAAAAGATAGCTTTTTGCTCTTTAAGGTGATGTAAAAATAATTTTCTTACCATAAGTATTTGCGAAAAATGTCTAAAAATTATTTAATTTTCGTTATTTAAATAAATAAATAAATATCCAATTCGAATTTTAAAATAATTTTTATTGCGTTAGCTCCCTCTTGTGCTAATCCATCACTGTGCCAAATTTGGTTGTCGTAAGTAAAACGGTTTGGGCGTGCATAAAGAACCGAAAAACGAACACACAAACACACACGCATACTTTCCTTTCTTATATACATAGAGTTATCAATTGTTCTCAGAATTTGTTTTATGCTAAAATAAATAAACTTTTCATAGTTAAAAATAACATAATACTTCGATTTTTACATTCCATTATGTGTCATAATTGCATTCAAATAATATCTTAATAAATGTGTAATTATTTTTAATGCATGAATAGTTTTTAAGTACTTTATATTAACTAAGAAATAAAATAAATGCGTGCAGACATAAAAATACATAGTTTCCAAAGTAAGATAAAATGACAATTCTATAATGAAAAATATACATTATTATGGAAAACTTAAATAAACTGGCGTGAATTTAATTTCAGTGTCTGTCAAACTTTAATCAAGACAAATTAGATGTTGAAATATTTTTTTTGAATAATGCTGACTGATGTGTTTTTTTCAAAATGAATTATTTGTGTGAAATTACATGCAGAAAATGTCAAGCTATATTTGTACTCTCTGCCTTAAAGAAACCACTTTAATCTTTTACAGTTCAAGACATGTTTCGTTTTGAAAATTATTAAATTTTTTTCAAAAATGAGTATTAGAAATGTAGCTGATCATAAATATGTAAAAGAAAGAAATAAGCAGTTTTTATTTTCAAGAAATTTGTGGCTTCAAAGTCAAATCAATGAACGGTGACGGGCTATTTTTCCTCCGAATAAGTTATCTTCGAAATGCAATTTAAATTATGTATTTAAATTTAAATTATGTATTTAAATTTAAATTATGTATTTAAATTTAAATTATGTATTTATTAAATTATGTATTTTTTTATGTAATTTATAAGTATACGTGAGTATTCAGTATATTCATCATTCATAAAATTCAATAGTACTTTCGAAAATTCAATTTTGAAAAATATCCATTTTTGCAAGAACCCTCATCATTTTGTTTCTCCTAGAGATCGGAAGCAATTTACACTCTGTGACAAAAGTTTATAGAATCTTATATTTTGCCTATATTTTTTATTGCATATGATGTAGTTTGATGCAACTTACTGTATAGATATGTTATGTCTATTTTACTGAAAAAAGAGCAGTTCTAACCGACATATTTAATGCCAATTTTTAAATCGTAGAATAAACAGAAATAGCCTGTCCCAAAAGTTTATAGACAAATGCAATTTTCTGCAAATATGGTATTGGTAATCATGACGTCGATTCGGAGCCTAAAAAATACGTTGTAAGAAAAGGAAAGCGGTTGTTTTTCCTGCGTTTCAAGATGCCTAAAGCTTTGCAGCTCTCTAATGAAGAAGTGAGTAAAATTCTGGATTTCAAATTGCTCGGTAAGACTGTTAAGGAAATATTGAAACTTTTAAATCGTTCTAAAAGTATGATTTATCGTGTATTAACTCTTAAGACGCCATATGAGCCAAAACCTCGTTCGGGAAGACCAGGTGTGACAGATATTCGCAGTGATAGACGGATACAAAGAATGGCTTCAAGTCAGAAAATGTCAGTTCGTGAAATTACTAGGGTTTCTCGGTTGCAAATCCCCAAGAATACTGTTCATAGACGAATTATAGAATCTGGTTATATGATCCACGCAAAAATGGGTCGGAGATTACAACTCTCCAAGTTTCACATTAGTAAGAGATTACAATGGGCTCGTAATCATATGTCATATGGTGATGAATAGATGGCTGTCCTTTTCAGTGATAAAAAAATGGACACTTGACGGACCTGACGGGATTATAAAATATTGGCATGAATTACGAAAAGAGACCAGGCAAAGTGGTGGTGGATCTGTGATGCTGTGGGCGGCTTTTGGTTTCAGCAGTCAAGTGGGTTTGGCCTTTTTAGATGGCCGACAGAATTCTCCTAAATAAATAGAAACACTAGAAAATCATCTTGTACAATTTGCAGAAAACATAGGGGGACGAAATTGGGAATATCAGCCGCCTGATAATGCTCCCATCCATACCTCCAATGCTACGAAAAATTATTTAAACTCGAAAAATGTTACTGTTCTTGAGTGGTCACCGATGAGCCCTGATCTAATCCCAATTGAGAATGTGTGGGGCATTATGTCTCGGAAGGTATATGAGAATGGAGGGAATTTTATTCAGTGAATGCCTTGAAGACAGCCATTGAAAGTGCATGGTACAACTTGGAAAAAGAGCTATTACAAACCTTAATCTTATCGATGGAGAAACGCATATACGATGTCATACTGAAAAATGGAAAGACTTTAAACTATTACGAACATTGTGATGAGCACCTTCTGTTGAAATGTCATATATTCTATAAACTTTTGGGACACCTAATATTTCCATTTTGTTATATAATTGAAATACAAATTGTTATTTTTTCTAAATATTTCGTTGATCGCATATGGTTCGAATAAACGTATTTGTAATTGGTGTTTGTATGCCTTTCCATTTTGCTAAAAAATATATTTTAGTAGAGTCTATAAACTTTTGGGACAGAGTGTAGTTCTTTCAATGCCTATATCTTTGTGAGTACTAACTGTATTGAACTGGAATTTTTATATAAGTTGGCCTATATATTTTGCTCTTAAGTTATGAAAGAAAATTTACTATACGTTTCGCTCATGCGCATTAAAAAATGCTCAATGTGTGGTTTCGTTGAGAAACCGATGAACGTTAAAGGATTAAGGTCAGTGCTTAATAGCTGCTAACAAGTTTTAAAGTTATTATATCCCCTCTTCTTTTTCTTGACATTTCTACACCATATTATTTCATTTCAGCAAATATAATTAAGGATTACGTAATTTTTAAATCTAATTTTGGTTAAAAGTTAAACTATTACCAAAATTCTGTTTAATTTTATAATCTGATAGCTTGTCTGTACTACTCGAATTCCACTAACTATTCAAACGAAATCTAATCCCAACTCTCTAATATCATTAAATTTTATATAAATAAAGAATTCTAACTTATAGCAAGGAACTACGATTGAAAAATCTTTCTTTCAAACTATATATTTTAAATATTCAAATATTCAGCGAACTGTAATTAGTTAAGCCAAATTAAACAGATTCAAATCAAACCAGTAGGAATGATAAAATATTTTTATAATTCAAAGAAATTCCTGGTATGAGAGTTCCTAAGGATTAGAAAAATGAAGAGAGCTATTCCCACCAGATAGTTAAATTAAGTTAAAGTTAGGAATCTAAAAAGAATCTTGTGCCAATGTTATGTTGAGTGGAAATTCACATTTTTATAATAAATGAAAATATTTGTTGCAATTTTTAAAATAAAGTAAGAATTTCCGCCATAATTTGATTCATATAAAAGGCTAACGTTGTTTTATATTTTAAATGTAGGTTAGCTACTTTCTTTGTCAAAATATTTTTTTTTACATTGATAGAAATGAATGAAAGGAATTCTCTTAGGTAATAAAATATTACATCGGGTTTGATGCGCTTAAAATGCATTTGACAAATTGAATTTTCTTGATTTGTTTCTAATTTCTATTTCTTCGTACCATTTTCAAAGTGATTTTACGCTTTAACTTCTTGTGCATTTACATAGAATTCTTTCTTATTATTTTCACATTTTATTCTCTTTGTTTGCTTCAAAAATATGAATCAGATTTCGCATTTATTTGCAATTGGGAAATTAACAAGAAAATTTAAGAAAAATATATAGTATCGTCCTATTGATTGAAGTATTTCTTGATTTCTGAATGCGTTATGAATGTTGGTGACACTTTTTTAAAAATGTAGTTTAAAGTTTTTTACCGTGACATTTCAATCTTTCTCTTTTCTTAAAACTATAGCAGCAATTCAACTCGCACAGTTTTATATATTTATATACTTAGAAATTGCATCAAAAATAGATCTTGGTGTCTTGAATTAGGTAAAAAAATTAAATTTCATATGTTTGATTGATTTGCCACAATGTTTTCTGTATTTCATTGAAAGAAATAAACTGTTCTCCTTTTACACGAAGCATCGAACGAATTAACAATATATAAATTACGAAGAGAAAAACAATGTTTCCTGTTATATTTATATTTTTATCTTATTTTAATGCTTTCATTTTCTACTTTTCAAGAGTAATACTTCCCTTTGAAGACATAATATTCATTTTAATGCATCTTTGAAGTTGAAAAATTATGAAGCCAATGTAACAATTAAATTTTTTTCATTTATTGCGAAACCTATAATAAATACTATTTGTAAATGTTTTTCTATTTGCTAGAAAGAAGAAACATGGTATAAGTTAGAAAATAAAACAAAGTACAAATTGGAGCTAAAATTTCATTTCCGGACTTTAACTTTTAGATAGGAATTAATAACAATTATTCATTGTTAGTACTTATGAATGCTTGTTTTTGAGTTCATTTATTACAGCTGAATTAAAAATAAAAAAAGCGCTTAAAAATATTTTACCCCTTAGGTAAAAAAATCTACAAAATATCTTTAAAAAAAATCTGCAGAAAATCTGAAGGTATTTGGAACATCTTTTTTTTCAGATTTTCCACAGAGTCAAGGCTTATTATTAATTTCAACTAATTTAATTTATCTAATTTGTAATTTAACTTACCTGCACGATGCCGATGCATATTCTGACAGAACTTCAAACTCATCCTGGCCGGGATTCGAACCCACTTTCATAGAGTCGGCAGGCAGGATCACTAACCACATGAACACATCAGACTACACAAGACGGGGGTAAAATATTCTATTAGAGTATTAACGTCACCTTAGCTCTAGTGGCAGAATTTAGTGGTGTGAAAATCAACCATGGTCAGAACACGTGTTTCAAAGTCGTAGAGATGAGTAATAGATCAGATTAGTAATATATGTGTTCAATAGTTTAGATTCTCTGTTTCAATGAATTCGTTTTAATCTTTTTTTCTTTCTGATAAACCTTCTCTCCATCCAAAGGGCGCAAGCTCCACTTTTCTCTTCTTTTTGGAGGAAAATAGCTAATCAGAGAGACAGTTGGAAAACTAATTGGAAATTAATTAACTTATGGGAGAAAAGTTTAAAATGGTAAAACCTCAAATATTTATTTTAAAGATTAATTTAAAATTAATTTTTTCAATGGCATATTTAAAAAAATGTAGTGCCTAAGACAATTTTCGATTGGGAATTTTTGTCTGCTGGTGCATTCTTTTTCTATATAAGTATATGGTCGCTATCACAAATTGAAAAAGGAACTGATGAAACTCCTGTCTGCTGTAAAATTAAACAATAATGAAAATTACATTCTAATTTCGTTCTATATCAGTTGGAAAATAAATCTGTAATATTAAATGATATGGTGCGAAATATATAATTAGAGAAATGCAGATATTATGAAATTTCAGTTAAATCTTCAAAAAATAAACTGATTATTGGTCAAGTTTAATGATGTTATGAAAATCTGCTAAATAACTGCAAATAGAATTGAAGACAAAATGCAGATTTTTTTCTGTCTTAAAAATGCTGCAGGATATTTAAAGAAAAAAAATGAAATAATTTTTTTACAGATTTTATGCAGATTAAATTGATGAAAAAATGCAGATTTTTTCTGTCTTCAAATAATCTGCAGAAATCTTTAAAAAAAATTTCTGCAGATATTTTTTAGCTGGACGCGAGTCTGGACTCGGAGAATACTATTAAAAAATCCAATCCAAATTATTGTCTGATCTAAAAATTAATTTAGTCATAAGCGTATATTTACCTTTTCGAATACATTTTCTTGAAAAAATGAATTAAAAGTTTATAATCATTTCTTGAAATTATCAAAATATGAAATATTTCATTCAATCAAAGTTGGTTAGTAATAACTCAAAAGAAAAGTTACTTATTTTAATGTTTCAACACTTTATTCGTCACAAACTTACTCCGGTTTATTAACGTTAAGTTTCCTTCGATTATCTTTAGTAAATAAAAGTGTAAATAATCAATACATCTTGAAAAATCAGGAATAATAAGAACCATAGTCAAAAGTACATTGTAACTTATTCCGCTAAAAGTCTTGATATTAAATCTTCTTTTTAAAATTGTTTAAGAGATTTAAAGTAATTAAAATTGAAATTTCTCTCACGGAAATAATGACTCCATTTTTAAGCTATGGCATGGTAAAAATGACGGTTTTTGCACATTACAATTGTGAACACAGTAAATCATCGTTTATATGCCTTTCAAGGGACTGACGAAAAGGACGTATAAATGAAAAGAGGTTTAATCGAAATTTTACTAAAAAAATTCGATTATTATAAATCCAATGCTACTAATGGGAACGCATTTAAAAGTTCTAATTTTGAACTTTAAATAATTAAATTTTAAAATTAAATATCTATCATAAACGAGAGAAAAATCATACCTTATTGCATATTTTGCTGCTAATTATACATACATTACACTATTTATGTGCATGCAGGTAGGTGTTTAATTTAAAGAAAACTCGTCGGCTGACGTGCTGCTTGTCTGTAAGCATTAAGTATAACATTAATAATCGAATTCTTTCGATACTTTTTCACTATTCTTCTGACAAAAGAAACAAGTTCGAAGTTTTTCAGCGGAATCCATTGTGTCTTTAACTCTTTAATCCCGAGGCGACATTTTTCTTCTAGTCCCTTTGAAACCGGAAATTTGGAGAGAAAGCGACATAAATTGGACTCTCCCAACCTGGGTGGTCATTCACCCCACTCCCACCACCCGCTATAACCTTTCCTGAAGGAGCAGGTAAATGAGCTGTGGTTGGCGAGCATAATTGGATCCCCTACCTAGCTTATCTCCTAAGCGATCTCAGAACCTCACCTCCGCTAAAAAGAAGCCAACCGTTAATTCATCAATTGTTAATGATTTCGCAGTCAGGGTATCTTTTTAACACAAATCACATACTAGAAAGGAGGAAATTTTCACATTTTATAAAGGGAGGAAACGACGTATAACCGAAGCTTTGTGTCGTAGAACTCTTTAAACCCGAGGCGACTTTTTTCTTCGAGCCCCTTTACAACCGGGCCTTTTTAAGAGGATGCGACTTGAATTGGACTCTCCCAACCTGAGTGGTCATTTGTTTCTTATTCCACTTGTTCTAGTCCTCATCTAGACCAAGTCCACTCGCCCACAGAAAAGTATAGGCGAACGATTCATGGTAAAGGAGGAGAGTGCAGCTTCTGTTGGCAATAGACCTTGGACGCCCGAAGGAAGAAGTCTGACTTTTTCCATTGCCTTTATGCTTTAGCTGGGTATAATGGAATGGCCTTCACGCCTTGGATGACGCTGACGGGGGAAAAAACTCCAGACGTGCATCGCCCCATTCCACTCAGGGTCACCACCCCCGCCACGATGAGGCATTATAATATGACTTGGGGGGAGTGGTCATTTACCCCACCACACCACCCCAGGCGAAGTTTTTCCTTTAGCCCCTTTAAAACCGGGACTTTTTGGGAGGATGGGACATGAATTGAATTCTCCCAACCTGGGTGGTCATTTACCCCACCCCCTTTTATTCCTTCCCTTAAGGCGCACGGAAATGGTCTGTGATTGGAAAGGATAATTGAGCCCCCTACGGCGCTTATCTCCGAAGCGATCTCAGAACCTCACCTCCGCTCAAAAGAAGCCAATCACCTCAGACCGACCTTCTTCGCTGTAAAAGGGAAATTTTTAGATCTCCTGGCTCCGCCTCGCTCGGTGTCAGAGGGATAAACCAAGGACTTTATCATTACAATGAATACGAATGAATCGGGACTGTGATGAAACGACTTATAAAGGAGAAACATCTAAACAGTAATTTTCTGAGTATTTAATTACCCTACTGTGTTACATTACTTTTCCTTAACCATAGTTTTTTATTGATTTGAAAATCTTAATTTACTGAACGTATCTAGAAGCAATCTCCATGAACATACGCAATATGTAGCTTAATGCGGGAAAAATCAGTTATTATATTTTCGTTCTCAACTAATTTTAATACCATAAAGAGCATTAGTTCTCATTAGGTTAAAACCCCTTCAGTCGGAATTAAGAAATAATGGAGTTAGATTTCTTACCTTTAGCGAACTGTGTAATACTGCAAAGGATAAAGCATAAATGAAATTTTAAGCCTGTAGATGAAAAATTAAAAAAGTTATCCATGTCCGGCATCCGGACAATGCCGGATATTTCAACTAAAAAAAGCCAAAAAAATCACGCAAATTTCAGTTTAAAATGGTTGTCAAAGGGTAACAAAATATTGTAGAAGACATTTAAATGGTAGAAAAAGGATTGAAAGCAAGAAATTACTTGAAAAACAAAATTCACCACAGAGCTCCATTTTGGGAATCACGATGATTTTCTCGATTTTTTTTGAAAAAACTAAAAAACTAAAATGATTCCATGCCCGAAACGAAAAATTTTTCTAACGATTATATTTCTAAGAAAATTGAGAAAAAATTAAAAAAAAACAGCATGTAGTTTCGTCAGTTATTATATTAATAGGAGATGTTCAAAATTGATGTCCGGTATACTCGACACCAGGGCTGAAGGGGTTAAAAATTTAATTTTTGTTTATTATTCACAACAGTGATATTGAATTAGAAAGTTTGAATGGCCCAAAAAGATATTATTTTGAACCCACTGTCTGCCATTGTCCCGTTCCTGGGACGCTTTTTTTCTTCTTATTTTCACCTAAACTGTGCAGTTTTTAGTTTTGATTGCTACATCTGAATGCTAAGCTCACTGCTATGAAAGGTATAAATCTAATAAAATCATTTTTCTAAATAAAAGGATAATTAATTCTAGTTAAATTTAATTAATCAGTTTAATTAAAAAAATTTAGAAATAGCGATTTCTCTCATATTTCATTAAAGTTATCATATTAATATAATTTTTCTGGAAAAGTGAAATGAAACTGTTTTGGTATATAATATGTTATAGGTTACTCTCATTTTTATTGAAGGAAATATAGGTTAATTCATAAACTGTTTTACAAAAATTGCGATAAAAGCAATCGTAAAATTTTATACGTTTTGAAATAATTATGAAATTTACATTAGTGATACAAATATTATTTACACAATCACTCAGGATAAACAAAGCTTGACATTTTATTGCATACAATATAAAAATAAAATTACATGACAAGATGTATCACAAAAATGCTTCGTCTTATACAAGACATTTCAGTTTAATATTACGGAAAACAATACTCCAATTATTACCTCATATATAACACGTATGAGCTAAAATAACAAAAAGGAATGAATCTGCGTGTAAACAAGTTTTGATTCTATGGTATCAAATGTTTCAAAAGGGTTACATAACTCAGGACATTATTTTGACTGAAATGTTTAACAACATATGCTAGAAATTCCAAATCTGCAAAAATATTCCATTCAGAGTAAAAAGCAAAAAGGGAAACATTTATTCTTAGAGTTTTTATTTCAAGTTTTATCATGTTTCATATGCAAAAATAAATTATCGAAGGAAAGGAAATCAAACTGTGCAGTGGGTGAAAATTTGCGAGCTTTTACTAGTAACTGAATTTGTTCCTTTGTATAAATTTTGCCTTACATTTTCCACATGGGATGAAGAATCTTACAAATACTTGATTATAATAAAATTACCATTACAAATATTATCTTTCCTGTTAATAAAAGCGAATTTCGAAACTTCGCTCGACTATGGTCACTACCGTTTCTGACATTCGTGCTTGTACAGGGTGTTTATAAAGTATGTTACGATCTTTAGGGGCATTTGTAGATAAATATCTCGATAGCAATAGCTTCAAATATTATATTTAAGGTTTTTTAACAATTTGACTCCTAAGCCGACCACAACCGGCCATGCAAATTCTATACTAGTGGGACTGATTTCGGACGGTTGCTGTTCAGAAAGGGGGGAGAAGGCAGTTGGGCGAGTGGTCATTAAATGGACCCTTTGGGGAGAGATGAGAGATGAAAGGCCTGCCATTCATATCTCCCACCACCCGTAGTGAGGAGAAAAGGGTGAAGGGGGCGGACGAATCCATTCCACACATCAATTAGTAAGCAAACCTCCGTATACAACTGTACTCAGATTTTGAGAACTCTTAGTAGTCAGAGGGTTAAGGCATCGTGAAAAAAATTAGCACCAAATCTTAACCACTTTTACAATTGCTAAATGTAGGATATTTGCATTGAAATTTAGTAAAAGACTTTATTCAAACTTTCGACTATTTAAGGCTGAGAATTCACGACCACTTCACGGCAAAATTGATCGTGAATGTAAAAAACCGTTCTGAACTGGAACGGTGTGGAGCGATGTTGGATATCCAACTAGTCACGATATCCATTCCTCCATTTGGACTGCTAGACCACAAAGGCCATGGGAATAGGTACGTGGGGGGAGGAACTCGGGTTGCATGGTTCGCCGAATAAAAACGGAGAAGGCGGGGAGGTGGTGTCGGAGTGACTGGCTGTAGTTGCTGATATGGTGTAGAGCGGTTGGGAATGTCCCGCCTGAAAGGATAGGCTGAAAAGTAGAATGGTGTAGAATGCCACCATTCCATTTGCGTGGAGTGGAGTGGAACGGCTTAAGTGAATGCATTCCCTGACTTCACCCCGACATTCTCTGAGGACATCCGAAAATACTTGTTAAATATCTGGTATCGAAAGATAATTCAGGGTATTTTTTATCTCTACAATGTCTGCGTTCTCGC
Organism: Araneus ventricosus; assembly: GCA_013235015.1. Classification (NCBI taxonomy): domain Eukaryota; kingdom Metazoa; phylum Arthropoda; class Arachnida; order Araneae; family Araneidae; genus Araneus; species Araneus ventricosus. Next base: position 14,717 of record BGPR01003818.1, on the reverse strand, counting down.
ACCGAAGAAAAATTTGCTTCAAAGTAGGATGCGATTAATATCATTTTGATACTCAAGCGGTAGTCACAGAATATATTTTTTTGTTTGTTATTCATTAAACTGCAATTAAATATATATATTTTTGAAAAATTGTTTAAGAGTCACAATTTCCCTTTATTTTGGATCGAGTTAAATTCGTTCGTTATTGTTTTGGAGCATACTTTTATAATTTATGCAGTTATTAAGGACAAGCAAATAAACCTGTCAGCTTAATATAGTTTCCATTAATTGTTTTGCATGTAGTGACCCAAATTTTAAAATGCGTATTGAGTTACATTTATTTAAATTATTTCCGAAGGCGATAAAGTTTTTAACATTTTTATTCTACCTACTTCAACAGCATAAATTATAATATAAGTAATTAAATTAAGTAAACACGTATTCTTTAGGATGAATAGAGATCTAAAATTGGTTGAATATAACAAGTCAAAAATTAGTTGGGTCTACATGCTGAATAACAGAAAAAAAGAGACTGTTGGAAATTGGAATTAAATTTTATTCGTTGAAAAAAAATACAACAGCTTAAAGAAGGTATCTTGAAGATTTTTTCGAAATAATCACAAATGTATGAATACATAAGAAAAAAACAATTAATAAGATTTCACAAGGAATATTTCAATTAAAATCATTAAAAGAAGATTGGATGCACTTTTTGTCTTTTTACGTGAATAAAATACATTTGTCTAGAATAAAAAGTTATCTCATTTGATGAAGTATGTAGTTAATTAAGCAGAAAAAATGGAAATGATTCATTAAAATCTTTTTCTTCCATCTGACTCGCAAAGTGAATATAATAAATAAAGACGGAGCCTGGAGCTCATTCGAATTTCATGTCTCATTTGATAGCTCTTTAAAACACATTTATTCTAATTGTAATTCTTTCTTATGTTTTAATTTTTTCGCATTTCAAAGAGGTCATTTAGGAACAGTCATTTGTTATATTGTTTGAAATTAAGCTTCTTACTGCACAGATGGGAGAACAAAATGTTCACAAAAATACGCTTTAAACTTAGTAATTATTTATATTACATTTAATTTGATGAAGAAATTGGCAATAATAGTGATATTTTTAGAAAAAGCACTTCTGGGCATGATTTTAAATCGGTTTTATTTCTATATAAAAAAGTAAATAATATTAAAATTAAGTAAAATGAAATTGCTAATAATAAAGATATTTTATTTAAAGAAATTTTTTGACAAATTTATAAAAATACACAAATCAAGCCTAATACATGATTCGTAACGAAAATACACATTAAATTCTAATAAATAAACTTCGATTTAACTTTTAAATGTAGAAAGATTCTTCAAGGAATATGTTATAAAGTATACATTAAAAGCCACTGAATAGTTAAGAACCTTTTATATATCTAGATATTAATTTATCAAGAAGTGTCAAAAAGTAAATTCTATAATGTGATATCGTTTTACCAATTATTATTGAAAAAAATTACGTCGTAAAATTTTTTCTAAGGAAAGGTTTTGATTTTTCTAAAATAAATTCTCCAATCTCGTTATATTGAATTCTTTCTACAGTGACATATAAGTTACCGTAAGCCGGGGGTTACTTTGCACTCTTGGAGGTAACTTTGCACCAGTGCAAAATTTTTGTGAAAAGTGAAATAGAGATAAACTGATCAGGGATGTGGGGTTGAGATTTTTCTCTACCTTCTTGGTTACACTGATTAGTGCATTTCATTTCTTAAACGTATTTAACAATCATCCAGAAAGAAAAGAAAAGAACGAGCCAATATTTTAGCGAAAATTTTAGTGCTGAAAAAAATCTGTCTCTGGTTAGGAAAGTATGACATTTCTGAAGGCAAGTGCATTTAAATATGAAAGATAAAAAGCATAGCTTTTATTTTGTTGATTTAAATGCAAATTACATTTGTTAGTTGAGTTGTAATTAATTTTTTTCTGACATGGGGTAACTTTGCACCGAAAAGGAGGGATTCTTTGCACCATGGAAAATTTTGTTAAAAGACAACACCAGTTGGTTTTTAAACTTACTTTTGCATTAAATAATAAGAAGAACAATATAAGCTTCGGATATGTCCAGGGTGTATGAAAGGAAGTTAGGGAATGTAGGTATATAGAGTTCTCTTCAGCGACATTAGAAGTTTAATTTAACGCTTTTCACAAATTTAGTGTAATCTTAAAGAGGCAAAAGCGGGTTTTTTTTGTTCCCCATGCGAATCGTTTATTACAAAAGAAAGCTAATTCATATAACTAAACATGAAATCCCCATTGAGAAGGAAAAGACCATTACAACATTTGTTCAACCGTTGTTTCAAACGTTGTTCGAGCAACAATTTTGTTTTACCTTTCTGTTAAATTGGATATAATTTTTGTTTATTTGAACTTACTGAAATTTTTTTACATACCATTCAGGTTATCACTGAAAATACTAGAAACTGACTTTCAAGCAATTTTTGTTATAAATATAATTATTATATATGTTTTGCTACAAAAATGAACTTAAATAGTTGTAAACGGATAATTTTATTAAAAAAAAATCTTTTTTGCTGGATTTTAAGATTTTGTGTATTTCCGCCCAGGTTGTCAATAAATTGATTAGAATTGCATCACAGTGAGATTGTTAGTGAAATATACGGAAAAATATCAAATGCGAAGTATCCCTAACTATGAAGTAATTTGGCACCAAAATTTCGAAAAATCATAATTAATTATTAAATCACCGTCTGAACCACATTTTGCTACAAAACATTTCTGTAATAGTCCCTCAATGAGGAAAAAATTAGAAAAGACTTTCTTTTAGAGAAATACATGTAAATAATCTCAAAATTATGTCGGAAGTCATGAAAATCGGGGAAAAGTAATCCCGTATTACGTTACGTTCATGAGATGGGTAATGAAATTTACATTTGTAAAAAAAATGTGAGTTGAGGGAACTCAACGCGATGTAATTAAAATTCATGTCACTAACATACATTAATACACACGTACACTTACGTCTTAATTCTTTAATTCCGAGGAGACTTTTTCTTGTGACCTCTTTAAAACCGGATCTTTTTGGGAGGATACGACATGAATTGGACTCTCCAACATGGGTGGTCATTTATCCCACAACCCCACCCCCTGCTGTAACCTTCCTTTTAAGGCGCTCGGAAACGGGCTCCGGTTGGCAATAATAATTGGACCTCCTACTGCGCTTATCACCTAAGTGATCTCAGAACCTCACTTCCCCTCAAAAGCACCCAACCGCCTCAAACCGGCCTTCGTCGGTGATAAGTGGAAATTTTTAGACTTCCCGGGACCGCATCGCTCGGTATGAGAGGGTAAAAGTCAAGGATACTTGATAAGATGTGAAAAATTTAGAGTTAACCCCTTGCACTCGGAAAAGTAATTAAATGCATAATTATTCACTGATTTACAAGAGCTCTTATTATTGCTTTGGATCGTAAAAAATATGTTTGTGCAAGTTTATTTTCCCTGAAAAATTATTCAACAGCTTCGTGTAACTTCGTATGTAGTTTTTTAACCATCAAAATCAAGAAACGTCGAAATCATGCACCGTCTAGAATGGTGACTGAGAGTCACCTCTCGGGTGCAAAGGGTAAATATGGATGCAATGGTTCGCAATCAGTAGAGGAGAGTCCTGGGAAATGCAGTAGTTGGAGTTCACATTTTATAGTGAAGAAGCGAGGGCATTTAGGGATGCCTACCAGAAGAAGCGAGGGCATTTAGGGATGCCTACCAGAAGAAGCGAGGACATTTAGGGATGCCTACCAGAAGAAGCGAGGTCATTTAGGGTTGCCTACCAGAAGAAACGAGGTCATTTAAGGATGCCTACCAGAGGAAGCGAGGGTATTTAGAGATGCCTACCAGAAAAAGCGAGAGTATTTAGGGATGCCTACCAGAAGAAGCGAGGGCATTTAAGGATGCCTACCAGAAATGAGGAAAAAGATTTCGGTCACCCCGTTTCACAGAAAACTGATAACGGTTTCTAACTTTCATCGATGGTTGTGTTTGCTTTGCGCAATACTTACATACATTTTATAAAAATAGCCCGTATTTTCGGGACGATATAAAGATTTCTTTTTAAAAAATCCCAAATTTTTCCTCAAGATTTTTGGGCCGTGGTGGCCTAGTGGTAAGGTCTCGGTTTGGGGCCGGAAGGTTCCAAGTTCCGATACCCTATTCCACTGAAGATCCGCCGTGTATAGGGCCTGTTGCACGTTAATTCATACGAAGTGGCCAAACGTCCTCTCGTTTTTGTGTTGTGGAAGTTTGGAGAAGGGGTTCCAGCCCAGGTGTCGTCCTCGTCTTTTTACCGTGGTCAAAAATTACGAGGTCTGTCAAAAATAGCTCTCGTGTTGCTTCAACATGGGACGTTAATGTAACTAAACTGAACTAACCTCAAGTTTTTTGCTAATAACATGCAAAGTTTTGAATCAAATTACACGACACTTACAGAACACGTGACAATATCATAGCTAAATATTGTATTAAAATTTGAAAATAAGCACTAAGAATATTTCAGGAAATATGTGTATTTGTAGTAAATAATTTTTAACTGCCCATGTGGAAAACATGATATAATTTTCCTTCTTTAATTTGGAATCCAGATATATTGAGCAGCTTATGTAACAATTTCATTTGATTACCTTTAAGATTTAGGAAAATATAGGTAATAAGCTGAATTGCTTTTGTTCTCTTAGAGAAATAAAATGGTAAGGGGTTTTCTACAAAATGCTATTTTTTAAACTTGAATCTACGAATAGTAATTGCGAACTGGAATTTAAACCATGTAATTAAATTTATGAGTATACATGATTATTATGGATTTTGAACTTTCATACATTACACTTTTCTTAACTTTGACTACACTTTTTAAACAATATGGAAGTTACTCTAGTGGCTGAAATGCGAACCTTAATTAAAATTTTAAGTCAAATTTTACCAGTTTTTAATGAGAATTTATATAACATAATTTGTCACTCGAACACTATTCTGCCAGTCAAACTCTGTACATAGAAATTTCTCATTATCCCGTGCAAAATGAATCAATTTCTGATGATATAATTTTAAAAGTAAAAAAAAATTCATGAGAATAAAGTAAATGACAAAGCGATATTTATGAAAAAGGCAGTCGTAGAATTACACTCCTGGAAGAAGATTCAATATATATCGAATTTAAGAAATTGAAGGTTTATCCTAAAATAATTATCATCTACGTCTTAACATAAAGCATTCTGATTCTCAAATAGATGACCTAAAAGGCATTTATGAAACAAACCTAACAAAATCTCATATGCAAGTTATGGCTCTATGAGCTTTCTCTCCTTCGGAGTCGAAGAAGCTTTATCAAACGAATGTCTCTTATCGAATTCTGTATGCTTTAATTTCAAGCTCTCTGCAAAATAATTAGAACTTCAAAAGAAAGAGTTAAAAATACTTATTTAAAGGATTACAGTATTTGGTATTTTGCTAAGTTGTATTTTAAATAGGAAGTCATGTAATTTCCTTTAAACTTCTAATTAGATTATGTTGTTGTTGTTACTAATCCCTCTCTGTCTAGCGGCAGCTACACACCATCCATGAGCCCACTCACCCTCAAGAAATCGAGAGCAAGCAAAGGATCCGTCTCGAAAGTCTCCCTAGATAGGCGAAGGCAAGAGAGGATGTGCTCTGGGGACGTACTTGCTACTCCAAACTTTGCGCATTCCGGAAAAACTTTGTTACCGTGGCTAAAGGAGCAACTCCTCAGGTGACCGCTGACAAATCTGGACAGCGCCGTCTTTTCGGCTCTGTCACAGGCAAGGTCAATGGAGCCACCAGGACTGCTCCGCTTATACCAATCATGGGATGGAGGGACCCTCCACGTCTTTAAATCTTTGTTTTTTCTGATGGAATAAATCTCGTCAAATGTTAAGAAGGGGTTGAACACAAAGGTTCAGCCGTGCCCTGCTTCGCCAAATTGTCAGCAACCTCGTTTCCATAAATATCCACGTGGGAGGGTATCCATTAATTAGATTATAAATACACTCTACGTCTTAACATAAAGCATTCTGATTCTCAAATAGATGACCTAAAAGGCATTTATGAAACAAACCTAACAAAATCTCATATGCAAGTTATGGCTCTATGAGCTTTCTCTCCTTCGGAGTCAAAGAAGCTTTATCAAACGAATGTCTCTTATCGAATTCTATATGCTTAAATTTCAAACTCTGTGCAAACTAATTAGAACTTCAAAAGAAAGAGTTAAAAAATACTTATTTAAAGGATTACAATATTTGGTATTTTGCTAAGTTGTATTACAAATAGGAAGTCATATAATTCCCTTTAAACTTCTAATTGGATTCTAAATATACTGTTTACAGGCAAAACTTAAAATGAGATATTTTTTTACTTAATTTTTAAGAAAATTATCCTATTCAATCAATAGTAGCAGTTAAATGCTGTCGTAATTGTCTTATAAAAAGATGCACATCACTTTACATTTCCCTATCGCGATATGAACAAGAGATGTGTAAAAAACACTTTTTAAAAAACTCTTTTACCAATAGTTCTCAAAAATACTATAGATGGCGCCACGAAACCTACCGAGTGCAAACGTAATTTTTCAAATTCTTTTTTTAAAACATTGATAATTGAGAGCTCTAAAATTAGTAAAATATTGCATGGTCATTTAGACCTAATAAATATACAAAATTTCAGAACTCTAGTGCATTAAGAAGTGAGTGAAAAATCGATCACAAAATTCCAACCTTATATACATACAAGCATGAAACATTTCGAACTTAGTAAAAGCGTTTAAAAACGTGTTATTTTCTTATAAAAATAAATAAAACGCATAATTTATTCCAACGACAACAATTATTACATTCTATTGAATTGAAAAAAAGAGACTTAATTTTTCTGTTTTAAGGACCGAATTAGAGTTTCAAGGGCATATCCTGCGATTTCGCCGATATATTTTACCGCATTTAAGATTTTAAAAAAACATTCACATTTATCATCCTCATCAATTAAATATTATTATTCCTTTCGATTTTGAGAAATTTATTTCAGAAACCAGTAAATAAACTCTTTAAAGTTTGCTCAGAGTGAAAGTCAGCCTTTATATTGCCCTGAATCTTTTCTTTTTACATTTCATGAACTAACACTGAAAAGGGGATTCCAAGCAATTATACTGACTTTTATTAAGAGCTGTAAAAGTTAAACAGATGGCGGACGGCTTTGCAGTTGCGGTAGAGACGTAAAGCCCTCTTTGATCGACTGAGTTAAAAGTTTACGACCAGTCCGTAAACTGTAATGAATCGATTGAGTGTACGCCTCAGCAGAGCCTAGATCGGAATGGACTTTATATCGATTCGCTCTTTAATTGAATGTTCTGTTGATTTCATTTCGTGCTACGAATGTCGGAGGTTCTGGAATGGATGTATCTGAAATTAAGTACATTCTTAATTGAAACACAAAATAAGAGGTCAGAAAGTAACCGAATATAAACAAAGCCCTAAATTGGATTTTTGATCTATTTCTGTGACCTTTAAGGACCGGAACTTCCTTTTACCGTTTGGTTTTGGTTACAAGAAAGTGATTCTGTTAAACAAATGCCATTCGTATTTAACTTCGAAACTTGGTATTTAACATTAATTTAAAACGGAAGACGACATTAAAGGTTGTGAAGTTTAAGATAAGTTTCGATTTTAGTAAGTCATGAATATTTTTTCTTGGAAATTCATTTGGAATATATATTAAAAACCAATTTCGTTGACGAATTTTCACTACTAAATAAGGAACAATGGACTTTATATCGACTCGCTCTTTAATTGAATGTTCTGTTGATTTCATTTCGTGCTACGAACGCCGGAAGTTCTGGAATGGATGCGTCTGAAATTAAATACATTCTTAATTGAAACACAAAATAAGAGGTCAGAAAGTAACTGAATATAAACAAAGCCCTAAATTGGATTTTTGATCTATTTCTGTAACCTTTAAGGACTGAAACTTCACTTTCACCGTTTGGTTTTGGATAGAAAAAAGTGATTCTGTTAAACAAATGCTATTGGTATTTAACTTGGAAACTTGGTGTTTAATTTAAAACGGAAGACGACATTAAAGGTTGTGATGTATAAGATAAGTTTCTATTTTATTAAGTCATCAATATTTTAAAGCTTTTGTAACTAATTTTTCTTGGAAATTCATTTGGAATACGTATTAAAAACCAATTTCGTTGACGAATTTTCACTGCTAAATAAGGAACAACGGATTTTATAATCGCTGTTTAAGGAAAAAATTAAATTCAAAATATATTTTAATGCTTTAATGATATGTTAATTAGCTACATAGCGAAGCACTTTCTGAAGCACACTGTGACGTATGCCCTCCTCCGACAGCTGACATTGATTTAAGACTGGGTGCATGCGTTCCCAGGCGCTGGTCACTTTGAGATTCATCTGAACAACAGACACCTGCCCTTACCTTTCATGCTGGCTGTCCTTCAAGCACCTAGAATCCTCACCCCCTCTATTGACGGCCTACTGCCTTTCGTTACCGAACTTTCAGCTACCGATTGCATCATAGGCAACATTCCTAAACAGGTGGATTTTGTACAGACAAGTGTGTTCCCGTGAGAACGCAAAGGGTTTTTTCTTCTCTGTTGCGATATAAGGTCGGGAAAAGCAACGAAAGAGAAGATGAGATCCCGAAAGCCAAACTGGTTGTCGCATTTCCACGAAGGTCTGCTTTGGCAAATTTAGCTAAACCCGCTAATTATTTTATCAGTGAATGGACACCCCGGCTTGGGCTTACTTTAGTATATTATTAATATCCCAGAATTTTGATATTGTTTATAACTCTATATTTACTCCAGAAGAATTATCAATAAATTATGTTGAAACTTAACTTAGCTGTGACTGTTCATTTAAGCATAACTGAAAGACGTTACAACACGTTTAAGTTCTGCATCACAATTATTCTAAAGTTTAGTCCTGAATCTGAGACATTTAGCACATAGAATTCTATATTACATGCTTACAGGACATTTTAGAATAACGTGAAGAATTTTTGTATACAGAAGGGAGCAAAGAAATGAAGTCCGTCTCCGTGGTGAAATTAAAAAATTCATTACATTTATTAAGGAATTATAGTTGCAAAGAATAGCCGATTTAAAACTATGATTCTCTGATAACATATTACAAAATAAAACACACAGGTTTGACACACAGCTGTGTATCACTCCTTTTGAGTAAATTTTGAGTAAAAAAAATGAGTAAATTTCGAAATATGATTAATTATTTTGTCATGATAATCAGTCATTAGTCAAATGAAATATTTAAATGCTTCAGAAAGGCACATTACTTAGGAAATTAAAGGACTTATTATTAATTGGGTTTTACTTAACCAGAGAAATATTTAGTAATAAAATATTGTTACAAAGCTATAAAGTCGTTTCCCTGAGATGCTAATCTTGGCGACAAACTTGGCGATTTGGCGATAAATTTGGCGACATTGGCAGCAAAGTTGGCGACTTTGGAAACAAAGGGAATTTTCTAGAAGGACCTCGAACTTTCAACCTATTTCTACCGGTTTCATGAACTTTCTGGAGATTACGTCACTTCCTACGTAATGAAGTCACTTCCTGTTGAAAAGTATAAAGGCAAGCTCTCAAGCCAAGAAGAGTGAGTTGGAATTTGATCAGCAAGCAAGCTGGTAAGCTAACAAAAAACCTTTGAGCGCTGTGTTGAGATTTATCGGTAGTCTCTGTTGTGAATTTTTACTAGTGCTGTGTTAATACTTCTGCTACGTTTCTTTGCTTGGAATATTTGTAAAAATAAAGAGCTTTATTTTCTTAATCCTGCTTATTGGATTGCATTCAGGTACACCCACAAGACAATTTCGGTACAATATTAATCTTTTTATTACGGGACATAATAAATTAAAAGTCTCCTCTTAAAGCAGTGAATTTGATGCAGAAACAAGATAGTTCTTCTGCCATCTTCAAATATTTTAAAGATAAGATCTGTCTTACTTTCGACAGAACTTGGGGATACCTATTCTTTTTTCATCGCATAAAACATAAAATCTGTTTTGTCATATGGAGTGACTGACTCGGAGGAGAGAGTAAAACTGGTGATAAGAGATAAAGATTAACTATGTGAAAGGAATTAATCTCTCAACGGTTACATGTTCTTTGCTATCTAATAAGATGACACCTTCTGTTTCGGAAAGAGGTTTTTGTTTCGAATCATCTAAGAAGCCATAGAATACTTGATATGTTTATGGATTCTACGCAATTTTTGTGTCAAATTATAAAGCTGATTAATGATTAAACTTTAGCTTATAAGACTAAAAAATACGATAATTCGATACTCGTACGACGTGCTGACAAAACTGGTAAACTTATATTTAGTGATATGATTATATATGATATGATTATACTCTAATATTGAGAGATATATCTCTAATGGATTGTTACAAAATCTTTCAGTGGGTGAATGGTGTAAAAAGTCCAACACGCAGGATAATGGAGAACGAAGGTTTATTTACAAATATACAGGAAAAACACGTAGCATAGGTACAGGAAACAATAGTTCTTGCACAGATTACCAAAGTAAACAGACAACAATTCACAGGAAATAACAGTTCAGCACTTTGGTATTTAACAACACAAACAGTCAGCAAATAATTAATAACGACAGTAACTGCACTTTCAATAGCACTCAGCTCACCAGCTTCCTAGCTCGCACTGCGGACGAAACTCTAAAGCCGTTCCCAATGGATCATCGCTACTCCCTCTGATCCAGGCTCCGTCCTTATATACTCTCTCCGACAGGCCGTGACGTACACGGAGTTTTCTCGTGTATTCAAGTGTATTCCCTTTCCTAATAGAAATATCGAGAAAAGGGTTGCATTTTCTGGAATCATCTATTTGTCGCCAAATGTTTCGCCAAGTCGCCAAAATGGTCGCTAAGTTCGTCGCCGAGTCAGGGATCCCGGAATAGGCGATTCCCGTCACTCCAAGCTTAACCTTGTAAAACTGTCTTCCCAACCATCAGACTAACATTGCTGGGAAGCGACTTTCCATGTTCGTAACAGTATTGTTGGCATTTGCCAGATCGTAGGCAAATGAAATAAATATGCTGATGCAAAATCTTGCCCCCTGCAAGTGAAAACTTACGAATTTGACCAAAATTATGGCCAACAGAGTACGAACAATAGATCAAATTGCTTAAGAAAGAAATTTTTTTTATTCATTTGTACAATCAAGAAATATTCCTCTGAAAGAAATAACATTCTGTTGCATCTTAACTTACTTGTTATCGCCCTCAAGGTTATTATGATATGGGGAGTTGGAATCCTAAGTCCGTTAACCCTAACCTTTGTTACTTTGATGTACCTTTCCTCAAAAATCTGTTGTAGATTCGTGTTTGAAATTTTTTATACAAGTAAAGTACATCTTTTTCATTATACTAAAATTATATTTTTTTCAATTCAAAAATTTATTTTTTACAAATTTTTGTGTCAAAACAAAAAATGCTAATTTAGCCACTTCGATGAACATTTTCTCAAAATGTGCTATAGATCCATGCTTGAAAAATTTTATAGAAGTAAAGTACACCTTTCTCATTATACTGAAAAGAGTTTTTGGCTAATTTTTAATTTTTTATGAATTTACAAAATATTTAATTAGACATAGTGAAATTTTACCTATTTTGACACAAAAAAATTGTAAAAAATAAAGTTTTCATTTTTTTAAAAAACTCATTTTATTATAATGGGGTACTTTAGTTGTATAAAAAGTTTCAAGTATGTATCTATAACAGATTTTGAGAAAATGTACATCGAAATGGCCAATATTACATTTTTTGTTTCAGCACAAAAAAGTTTGTAAAAGATATGTTTTGAATTATTTTTAAAAAAATCATTTCGGTATAATAATAAAGATGTACCTTACTTGCATAAAAATTTTCAACCATGAATCTATAACAGATTTTGAGAAAAGGTGCATCGAAGTAACAGGGGTTGGGTTAACAGACTTAAGGTTCCAACTCCCCTTAAAATAACAAACAGAGCTTTCTGAGAATTTCAAAAGTAAACTCATGTTGAATACCATGTTTGCAGCTAAGAAATTCCATTGTTCCTTGATTGCTCTTATCATTAAAATTTAATCATGTTATAACTAATAATGGATTTCCATTACTGCTTTTCTCTTCAAAAGCAAACACACAAAGACACACAAGATTCACGGAATATTTAACAATGTATGCTTTCGTCTAGAAGAAATGAGGAATTCCGCCTCAGGTGTTCGGCAGAAGGAGATTGAAAGCAGAATAAAAATGCATCCAGGACATTTCAGCGTCTTGATTCTCGCTCAATTATGTGCTTAAACTTGGTTTAGTGGCACTTGTCCTGATAAGCAGTCATAAGGAGCCTCGAGCTATTCTTTGGCGGAACTAAAATAACTGTTCACTTAGAAACTTTAATTTGCTATGCATAATCCTTCGATTGTCACTGAAGGACTCAATTTAGCAGAAAGAATGGGCAAATAACTTTATTTCGCTTCATATATTAAAATAAGTACTTGGTTTGTTTCCGTTTGTCCAATCTGGAAGTAAATACTTGCAATGCGCAAAGGGGTAATTGGGTTTATCTCAAGATTAGACATATATTTATTTTTCTTAATTTCAGTGACGGTTTATAAAATTTGAAAAAATTTTTGTGGAAATGGGCAAGACAATTAAGTTTTGTATGAAAAGTTCATGATGAACAAATCTATATTTGTTTTATAAGTGGGCTGAGGTGGACTAGTGGTAAGGTCTCGACTTTGGGGCCGGATGGTACCAGATTCAAACCCGATTTCACTGAAGGTCCTTTTGAACATTAAAGCATACGTAAGGGATCACCTCGAGCTATTTTTGGCGGAACTAAAATAACTGTTGACTTAGAAACTTTAATTTGCTATGCATAATCCTCCGATTGTCACTGAAGGACTCAATTTAGTAGAAAGAATGGGCAAATAACTTTATTTCGCTTCATATATTAAAATAAGTACTTGGTTTGTTTCCATTTGTCCAATCTGGAAGTAAATACTTGCAATGCGCAAAGGGGTAATTGGGTTTATCTCAAGATTAGACATATATTTATTTTTCTTAATTTCAGTGATGGTTTATACAATTTGAAAAAATGTCTGTGGAAATGGGCAAGACAATTAAGTTTTGTATGAAAAGTTCGTGATGAGCAAATCTATATTTGTTTTATAAGTAGGCTGCGGTGGACTAGTGGTAAGGTCTCGGCTTTGGGGCCGGACGGCACCAGATTCAAAACCCGATTTCACTGGTCGTAAAAACATACGTAAGGAGTCAACTCCAACCGCTGATGTGGTGTTGAAGCTTAGAGAGGAGGTGTCAGCTCAGGCGTCGCCCTCGTTATTTGACCACGGCTCAAAATTTCGAGGTCCAGCCCTAAATAGCCTTCGCGTCGCTTCAAAATGGGACGTTAATGTAATTAAACTAAACTAAACCATTACTTTTAAAAGTAATTTACGTCACCTCACATATTAAACTGGAAACTTGTCCTCATTTTCAGCTGCATGGTCTTGAAGTAAATACTTGCATCGAACAGCGAAGCAATTGGATTTCTTTGAAGACCAGAAACTTGTTTTTCAATAAATTTCAAGATTGTTTTGCGAAATTTGGGAAGTTGCTTCAAGTGATAAATTTTCTGAGGAAACCAAGCACATTTTGTGCGAAATCTATTATTATCTCTTACATGAATGAAATTTATTATTTTCAAATTCTCAAAATATATACCGTCCAGTGTCAATAAATTTATTTCATAAATATCAATCATTCAAATTTGGTTTAAAATGTCCACCTATGCTAATATGCGGCAGATCAAAAGTACATTATATGATGAAAAGTATCCAGACACTTTCGGATTTTCACATATTTTAGAATTTCTTCGAAAAGATTTTAACCAAATGCCCCTGAAAGTCGGTCATGTAAAGAATGGACTCTAACTCGCAGTTTACAAAGAAGATTCGGTCACGACGTTATGTAGGGAACCGACCAGAAATTGATAAAGAAGAAAAAAATCTGGACTCATGTCGTTCCACAGAAAGCTGACAATGATTTACAAATTTCATCAATGGTTTTGCTTAATATCCACATTTCTTACATGAATTATCGTAAAACTAGCAATTATATTCAGGAACATATAAAGGTTTTCTTCAAAAATCCGAATTT
>BGPR01003817.1:101583-119099 GCA_013235015.1 Araneus ventricosus | reverse complement strand
AGCCATTCCGGCTAAAGTGTCCGTTTCCTTTTCCTATCTGCCTGATGGTTGGGTTTGGGGGAGAATGTCAGTTCCAGTTTTGCATGCGGTGTTGCGTAGGGGAAACTGCCGGTGTATTGCAGCATTTGCATTTTATTTGAGAGAGGAAGGGTATAGCGAATTGTGGTGTTTCATAATTCATCCGAGTGGTATGTAACTTTTTCCACCTTTATGGTGTTACTTTTACAGTCAAATAAGCTCCTTTAGCGATCAGCCGATTCAGAAGTGTAGTAGAGCCGGAACACTGTTCCGGCACTGCATTTTTTACGAGACACAAATAAGAAACCAGCGGGAGTGATCTCCCCTAAACTTTTCCGTATACTCCTAACACATGTGGAGAAAAAGTAAGCTAAAAGGCAGTAAAACGAGATAGCGCCCCTAATGCAGTGGAGGAAAAAAGATTGGGAATCGGAAGCTTGAAGGCGAAAGGCGTGGGTAGAAGCGAAAAAGATTAGCGTAAGTGAATCGCACAATTACGCTATAACGGCCTCGCGTCATTGTGTGATGAGAAAAGACAAATAGACGATTTGGACACCTTTTTTTCGACCGATTGAAACGAAAATTGGGCGCGGATCTACAATTAATGTTAGCAGGCATAATACCAATTTTTATACATCAAAGACGTAGGGTTTACAAGTTATAATGTTTAGAAGTATGCGATTATACAGACCGACAGACAGTCAATCATTTGACGGATTTGGCCCAAAATTTGATAAGGACCTACAATCATGATGATAAAACTTTATACCAAATTTTATCCATCAAGCTATTCAAGGTTTGGAGTTATAGTGTCCATATGAACGCGGACAGACAGACTTCCCATAGACGGATTTTGTCCAAAATTTGACAGAAACTTACAAATAAATTATATGTAAAGATCACATACCAAATTTAATCCCTGTAGCTCTAATAGTTTTAGAATTAAAGTGTTTACAGACAGGCATAATTCTAAAATTGTGTTTTTCGGACTAGGGGAGGTCTAAAATGTGGAAATTCGTCAAAATCTCGAGTTCGATTTTTCGACGATTACAATACTTTCTCTTTGTATGCTTCGTATACGAGAAAGTAAAAATTATGATAATGTCCTTAAAAACAGCTCGATTTTTGTCACCCAGGTTAGAGCGTTCCAGCACTGCTTTTAGAGAATCCCGGCACTGCTTATTTTGCGCAAAAACCTATTCGGTTGTATCAGAAACCACAGCTTATCACTTTGGGACGATTTTACTCGGCTGTGGGGTGATTGATACACAGTGAGCAAGAAGAGTGCTTTGCCGGAGACTTTGTTTGGCGCGTTTTACTTTTAGCTGCTCTTTTCCTAAGTTGCTACTGATTTTCTTTTTCAATCGTACTATTTTGTTTTAATTCAAAACTTGTGCAATGCTATATTGCTCAGTGACAAATAAATATCTTCCCCTAAATCTTTCATCTCACTCCTACTTTGTTGAAATCACAGCCGGCTAGCGCATGTCCAAAAGCGTTGAGGGTTTCCATATCTGAAAACAGACAGTATATTGGAACTTATTCGACAATAAATCAGGTGGAATAATACAAGAAAATTAATGACTGCCTCTGCGTCATCCTTACCTTTTTCTCTGCCTCCTTAATCCAAATTTATTTGCCTTTTTCTCCACCTTAATTTTTATTTTTAATTCAACATTAAAATAGATATCCGATATAAAAAATATGGCGTCTCAAATTTCTAAATGTAATATCACTTAAATCTTTTATCTGGTACATGCATTTTGACTAATAAGGTATGTATTCCATCTCCAACAAGTTCTAAATATCAGACTTACGAGTGGTGGGACCTGCAGCGCCAATGAACCTCAAAATCTTCTAACAACATCCACCCCTGTGGTGTACGCATTGAAAAGGTTTCCTGAATTTGAATTCAAAGTTACCAATTGTCCCATTTTTTTTATGTATCAGTAAAAGGTTCATATTGGAAAAAATAATTTTTAAAAAAATTGCTGTTTTTAAAAAGTTTCCTACAGAAGAAAGTTCCTTCCGAATTTTCACTTTATTTTGAATAATACAGTAGAACCCCGCTAATCCGAACCCCTTTAATCCGAACCGATTTTATTTTCGAAAATTATAAGTAATTGAAAAGATTTCCTGAAAAGATTTAAATACACATACTAAAAACAAAAAAGTAAATTTTCAGCATGCATAATTTTGTACACATTGAAAAAACTAATTCAATTCGCCTTAAGATAAGGTCATTTCATACAGGAGCACATCCATTATTCTAATGAGAAGGGAAGACATATTGTCTTTCTATTGATTTTAAATAAAAGAATTCAAGAGATAGTAGTACTGAATACTTATAACTTGCATTTTTTTTTAGCACACATCTTTTGCTTTTCTATTTTTATCTGAATTTCGGGTAATCCGAATATTTTGTAATCCGAACAGGCACCGGTCCCAATTAGTTCGGATTAGCGGGGTTCTACTGTATTAGAATATGCTCTCGCTAATATGACCAACATGGATAAATCAGCCTGAAGGAAAAATACAAGGTAAAATGTAAGCACAGTATGGATAACTATTGCATACGCTATTAATAATCATGTTTCGTAACTTCGCATCAATGTTTCCTAACTCAAATTAATGAATACAAATGCAAGAATTTCATCAGCTATCGTTTCATAATTCTATGTTTCTATTTTGACATTAAAATAATACTTTTTCATAAATAATGTCTCAATCAACCGTTGTAATTGTAGCTGCAGAGCAAGCTTTATCTTAGAAAACAGAAGAAAATGTGAACCTATTAGCTGTTAACCGTACGAAGTTGTTTGTCAACGAGTGGATTAATTTGATCTTTCTATGAGATTACCAACTGGTGAAGTGTACCAAAATTTATAAGGGAATGCATAATGCCACACATCCAAGAGATGGTTCAGAATGAAAAGTGGTACCTCCAGAAACAAGGAACATCTCCCATTACTGTCGCAACGTAAGGGACTATCTATCATGATAGAATTTCGGAGACCAGATGAGAAATAGGGTTGAATTTCCCTCACATTCCCCGATCTCATCCCAGGGCATTTCTAATTGTGGGGAATGCATGAAACATAATGTTTATAGTTGAAACGCAGCTACAACAAACGAAGAGAGAGCATCCATTAAAATAGAATGCATCCAAACATCAACTAGCATACTAAACGCCATTTTCAATTCGATCGGCTTTTATCAACAGCAATAACGGTCAACAATTCAAGAATCAATTTATACAAAATTCTGCTTTGTAAGAATTATGAAACATCGATATATCTTTATTACGTATGCTATATTTATTAGCGGTTTACATAATTTTTTTAGGACATCTGATAGTGATTGTAATAACAAATTGTATTAATTATATGTCTTACCGTTGCCTGCTTTTTTTTAATTATTATTATTATTTTATTGCTTTCGGATTAAAAAATGTTATTATTTATTAATATTTGGATTTTGTCTAGTATCCCTACCCGCAGACCGTACTTCAGAATATCCGGTCACTTTAATTTCACTTAAATATGTAATCTGACATCAGCACTATGAATAATATAACGTCACTCAATCTTTCGATACGTTGAAATCAAAACAAAACCATGACGTGAAACACTTGACGGGGAAAATTACTGAATAAATATACAGCGCCAACTGCATTCTGCCACTCAATCAATTCTCTCAAGCATCGAACTCGAATCGCAGCAGGTTCTTTTCTTCTTCTCAACCCCTTTCCAGAACAGCTGTTACACTTTTAAGTGTTTCAAGTGTTTAAATGTAGTCAAAAATATTTACACAACGCATTCTTCCCCAAATGCCCTTCAGAACAAAACACTTCATCAGTCAAATGTTCCAAAAAATCAAAGATGGCGTCTTTTGGCGCGATTTTCCACACAAGCAAACAGGATTTGGCGAGATGGAGCGAAACTAATGCGAATCAACGTGGCTGATAATTTTTTTTATTCCCCCCTTCCGTTTTTCGGTCTAATCCAATCGTACCCAAAGCTAGAATTTTCGCAAGGTCAAGCAAAGGGTTGGGGGAAAAGAGAAACAATGGAAAAAAATATTTAAAAAAATAATAATAGCAGATGTTGTGACTGAAGATAAACTTTTTTCAGCTCACAAATAAGTAAATAACTGAACAGCTGTGAAGACTGAGTGGAAAAAAATAAATGAGTAAAATAAAACTCGAAATTCGGGTTTGGTTCTCAGTCTTATTCTTACGTGTGTCTTTTATCTGTACCCGTTGGTCTTTAAGTTGTACTACTTACGTTACAAATACATACGCAGGGAAAAATAATTGGCTTGTTTTGTAAGTCTATTTTCTTTTTCAAATGTTAGCTGTTAGACATGGAGTTAAACTATAGAGCTTAAAAGCTGCTCCTGTTTTATAAAAACTTAATTACCGGTAAAAATGATAATTCAGAATTTTTTTATTATTCTTATTTTTTCTTGCCTTTTTTTTCTTTTAGATTACGGTACTTTTAATGATAGCTTTTAAACAATTAAAATTGCGTATAATAAAACCTAATATCAAGTTCATTTTAACACTTTATTTTTATTTTGTTACAATATCACGTGCATTTCACACTGCATGCAAAAGTGATAAGGAAAACTAATCTAATTTAAAACGTGAAAACTTTTTAATATGTCACTCGTTAGTACGTCATTTCGCTTGGTATTGATGCATTGTTATGTTTAAAAGAATCTTTATAACGTCTTGGGTTTTATTTGATAGCGTGTCGTTAGGCATTTATTTAATAGTGTTTGTTTGATAATGTGTCGTCATTTAATTAGAATCCAAAATCAAACGTTACGACAATTGAAACTGAACCCATTTTCATTTTTCGAAACAAAATTAAAATTTGAGCATGACCTTGCAAACTTCCTTAAGAAATTAAAAGCAAGAAGAACTAGCCCAACAAAAATAATCAGTTTAATTTCTATAAAATGAAATAAAATCATCTAAAATATTGCAATACAGCCAATCACGAGAATTGCATTTCGTTATACATCCTATGATACAAAATTTAAGAAAGAAGACATATTTATGTACGATTATTCAAGACGAGTTATGTGATAAAAGTGTTGTCACAACGTGCTGATCATTTTTTTTTTGAAGTCGGAAAATTTAAAATATTCTAAATTCCTTTAATGTTTTGTTACATTAAAAGCATAATAATGAATTAAAATGATTAAGAAACCTCATTAAAAAGTTTACTTAGGGGCCGTCCACAAATGATGCCACGCTTGGAGGGGGGAGGGGATTCGTGAAATTGTGACAGTTTGTGACAAGCGGGAGGGAGGGGGTAACAAGAAGTGTGACATCATACATTTTGGTTAAAATAAAAACATTTAAAATCAGCAGATTAAATTTTGAAGTTATTTTGAAATCACCAGAATTTGGGGGTATTATTTTAATCGGGGCTAAAACAACTCTCATGATATTTTTTTCTCTCTTATATTCCTTTCTTTACGAAAAATTCATTCAGGGAAGGTTCCGAGAATATGGTAGCAGCAAAAATTCTTCACCATTAGAAGAAAATCTTCCCCTGTCACACCCTTGAAATGTCCAACAAAAGATATTTCGCCCCACCTGGGTGAGTTGTAGAACTGGTAGTGGGACAAACAGGTTGATCTTATTGAGACGTGTTTTTTTTTTTTAATTCAATGTGTTTAAGAGTATTTCGTGTTCATAAAGTAAAGATAAGATTTAAAGCAAAATATATCAAATTCCAAAATACTACTGTTTTCAATTGCTCTTTTATATTAATATTTTATTACTATTGTATAATAATTATGTTTTTTGTTGTAAACATAAATCTTATTTCAAACAAAATAAGTACACATATAATCATTATGATTATATGTGTACCCCAAATGTCATTAAAACACACAGTTAAAATTTCAAATTAAATTTGATATATTATCTATAACGAGCTTTGTTTCTGAACTGCAAGTATATGTTTATGTAATATAGCGTGGCATGTGACGAGGGGAGGGGGGTGACACTTTGTGACAAAGGGGGGAGAGGGGTCAAAAATATTGAAAAAAAAGTGTGACATCATTTATGGACAGCCCCTTATACCTAAAGTGACAATTTATTTTTCCCCTCCAAAAGGGACATTTTTTTTTTTTAATTTTTGGTAAGATTATGTGAATTCAATAAAACACATATTTCTTCAGTTTTTATTTGCTAATGAAAAGAACAGGAATAAACACGTGAAGTTTCGCGTGTTTTCAGTCATTTTGAATTCATGTGATCTTGCATTTTTCTGAGGAACGCATTTTTGCTTCAGTATATTTGATATAGATTTAAAAATGAATGAAATTCTTGGCATGATTTCTTAAAATTTACTTTGATAATTAAAGTAGTTTTATAAACTGCGACTTGCAGCTGTGTTTTCTAGCTCCTCCATAACTTATTCAGAAGAAAAAAAGACCCTTTCTACGGGTGCATTAGTGCCGGGCAGACACAGAATATATTCAATAATTATACGAAAGTTCGTGTGATTTAAATTATTGGTGTGAAAGTGTTTGAACAGTTCCACCCAACGACTTTCGCTTAAAATATTCCCAGTGTTTCATTCTGTCACTTCATGCGGTGTAATGAAATTAGAACTAAGTACGAGATTGAAGGCTTCTGACCAACTTACATATGTGTGACACGTATAGCGCATGCTCCGACATCGCCGGGCTACCAGACATAACATCAGATTATTTTGATTTTTGTTGCCCTCTTGTTTGAAATTATTATAGTGCGTTGCTCTTCTTTCCGAAAACAGGACATCTGGGTGTCCCGAAGCTGTGCTTAGGAACAACGGGACAAGCTACCAACAAACGGGACGTATGGTCACATTACTTATACCATTAAACGATAACGACAAGCTACCAAAAAACGGGACGTATGGTCACATTACTTATACCATTAAACGATAACGACAAGCTACCAAAAAACGGGACGTATGGTCGCATTACTTATACCATTAAACGATAACGACAAAGTTTTAGTTTAATTATATTTTCGTCCCATTTTGAAGCAAGATGAGGACTATATTGGGACGGACCTCGTAATTTCGAACCGTGGTCAGATGACAACACCTTAGCTGGCACACCCTTCTTCAAACTTCCGCGTCGCACCACCAGCAGGGAATTATATCCTGAAGGACTTAAAGCGGCCATTCACTTGAAGTATAGCCATGCCATTTGTCCTAAGCCCGTTTTTTCCCCCACCCATTTTGATCGAAACAAACATTCACTTGTATTTAAATTGACAGGAAGAAAATTTTGCACACAGGGGGAAAAAATAGGGATTTTCTAGCGTTTGGGAAAACCGGAGATTTTTCAGTCCACTTGACAGACATTAACATTAATGTGCGCAAAGACTGCTCACACGGCGATTCTTTGGTGTAATCGGGTTTCGAACCCTCTGGCCTCAAAGTCGAGAGCTTATAAACATACCACCGCGGCCCTGTAAGGACAAAGTACGCAGTTAATCACATTTTAAACCAAGAATCGATTGTACGTCGTTCTGGAGAGGTTCTTTGAACAGCGTACCAAAGAGATGTGAGTGTATTATATACCATGTGTCACCACGACAGTGACGTAACGAGTTTAAATGGAGCCCGGGCCTTGGTATCTGTTTTTCTGTTTGAAAACATAAATAAATGTATAATGTTGTGTAATAATTCAATTAATGTCGATACGCCAAAAGCAAATGTTTTATTTATTTATTTTTTGCCTATTCCAAGCTGTGAAGAGGGCAACATTAATGCATCACTCACTTTAAACAATGTTTGTGGATATAAATTTTAAAAAAAATTATATGACCTCTTCAAAATAGTTTTGAAAATTTTGTAAATATTTGGTTGCTATTTCTTCAGCATAAATGTCCCCTCTGATTGCTGCGCCTTAGGCCACAGCCTAGGTGGTTTTTTTAACCCACATCGGTCTAGGTTGGCTCTACGTGTATATATAACCCCTTCCCCGCCCCTCGCTACGGCACTGTACAACGGTGGTAAGCGCGTAATAAATTAAGCTATAAAATAAGCTTCGCACCAAAAGAACAACTACGTAATACTATCCTGGCAGTGACAGCGATTGGATGGAAAAAGTGTTGAGGGGGGACTTCATACCCCGGAGTAAAGGGGGGGGGGTAGACAACAAAATTTAAAAATTTAGTTACAAAATTAGCAAGTTTTCCAGAAAACTACTACTTTTTTATAATCCCTAGTTTTAGGCAGTTAAAATGAATAATGTTATCAGCAAAAAGTGGGGAGGGGCGCCTCTGACCCTAGGCCCCATATACCCTTACTCTCTTGTCTCATATCCAATACAACCTCAATCTAACTCTGGATTCCAGTATCAACCGTTTCATTTCAAAATCGACTTTCAATAAAGGTGAAAGTCAACACCGGAACGAATTGATCCATAAAACTCTCCAACGCACGATAAAATCCGAGCACACAAGCTGTGGCGAAAATGGTGAACTATAACTCCCCCCCTCAACAGAAACCATGAATTTGTCTCACTCTTTTTACAGAATCCAGTGGAAAGGTCCGTGGCCTCCTTATGGATGCTTGGCGGAGAGGTACTTAAAAAAGACACCAAGACAGCAACAATGAACAGACCGCAAAGAAAGTTGGTGACAAGGTCACAGTTATTGTTGAACTCATTCAACACGGCAGCAGTCCCACTAGAGCCCCCAAAGAGGCTTCACTAACCCCAAAACATATTAGGGAGGGAAAAATCCCTCCCGTCATAATAGAGGTTACTACAATTGGATTTGTGAGTTGGGGGTAGGTTGGTGTGAAAGGATGACATACCACGAGATGAAAGGCGGGTCATGTTTGAAGATTCTTCCACCCCGTTTGGATGGGGCCCATATTAAGGAGAGTTCTTTTCGGCCCCCTACCCAAAATATAGACTTGGGAATGATATAAAGACGTTGGAAAGGAGAGAGTTACAAACAAGAGATGTGTAATGGAGTCCGTTCTTCCTCCCATGATCCCTGACGTCCCAGCTTAGGCGGGGGCAGCAAGGGCATAGCCCTTGTTCACGATCTCAACATGTATTGTACGATCACACGCACAGAACTATATACATGGTTTTTACAGAACAGAAACAAGAGAAGTGCGTAGTAAAAGTGCGCATTGGCGCGCTCACATCTTCTGGCAACCATTTATCGCCAAAATGCCAATTTACAGTTCAAAGGCGCCAACAGATGGCGTGTTCAATTACTATTGTTATGTGAATGTGACGGCAAATAGATTGGCTTCATTGAGTGGCTGAGAAAGTAGAGTGTTATTAAAAGATATGTTATTACATCGAACTGCATCTAATATTACATAAGTGATTATCAAATGTAAGAAAGAGTTTTCTGGTACAATCAAGGCAATATTTCTAACATCTACGTATATAAAACCAAAAGCTATGGTATAGGGAAAGATAAATGAGATAGACATACTTTCCTTTGGAATAAGTTTCCAAGAAGTAGCATAAAAAATCAAATTCAAATGAAAAATAATCCAGACACTTACCTGAAAAGAAAGAGAAAAATGCAATTAGCAATGCAGAAAAAAGCAATAAATATAAATTATATAATACATATTAAGTATAATTATGACTATCGGAAAATTTTGCAGTGAATTCTTTCAATGATTTTTCTGTAAAGTTTTCTCAACAAATCATTTTTAAAATAAGTCTTAAAAACTATTCATTGAGAAGTGGAAAAGTAAATTGATTTTTATGGTATGGAAAATGTGGAGAAAGAACATGACAACATGCTGTTAAATATTATATAACATGCGCATAAGCACATATCGTCACCATTATATCAAAATGTTGCATGTAAAACTTGCCAAAACATTCTATAGATGCACATCACTTGTACTGTTCAGCAACGGATCCCGAGACTACCACTTTTGGACGATTTTACACCGGAAAGGGGTGTCAGGAAATGAGTCATATGAGCGCATTTCCGCAGTTCTTTGTTAGATCACGCTCGGTAAAATGTAAACATCCCCCTTCCATTCTTCACTTTCCCCGTATTTTGATGAAAATAACTCCGCCCGGCGCATGCGCAAAAACGCGGAGGGTTTCCGAATCCGTTGCTAAACAATATAAGGTAAGCTTACATTTGCTCTCAAATTATATGTTGTCACAAAATGCCATGTGTTGTAGTGGTTCCATCTGTTGCATCGAAATGACGCATGTTTTGCTGTGTGGTTCTTTTGACTTACGACATTTTGATATAAAAGTGACGATATGTTCGATATGAAACGTAACAGGGGTCAGGTCTCTTTCGTTGTCCACAAGGAAAGAGAATATTTGTAATTATACAGTGCTTGAAACAGTTATTCGTGATTCTAAAAGCGCAGAACGAACATGGAACACGGCGAAATCAAAAGCTACATAGACCAAGTAAGCAAGGTATATATTGCCGCCGTTTAAGTAAAAGCAAACCTAAGTCCAAAACTACATTTTTTAGATAAAGTCGATTTAATCATAATTAATTTGGAGTCGTCATGAAAGATAGTTAAAATTATTTTACAGCTTTAAGCTCCTGCGGTTGGTTTAATGATATTTAGAAAAAAAAGAAAAAAATGATTTTTATTATTAGTTTAATGATATTTATAACATGAAATAATTCATCGGAAATTCTAATCCATTGCAGTAAACCATCAAATAGTTTTTTGTGGACTTAGTGACTCTTGCTTGAACGACGGCGATATTTTAGTAGATCATACGTAGAACCATCCGGGGTGTTCTAAACAGGGCTTTCTCGTGCACTTCCACAACATGGCGCATTTTCTGTTAAACTTCGTTGTACAGTGAAGACAATCAAGAGTACCACATTTCCCTGATCTATTTGGGAAAAAATTAAGTCTAAAATTCTGGTGTGAAGATCATACATGTGGGAATTGTGTTTTTCCCTGCGTAACCTTTCTCTTAAAATTTAATCACTTAAGTTCTAGTTTTAACCTTTCTATAATATTTTTCCCACACTGCCGAACAAGCTCATTTGAATAAACGCTAAGTCATCAGAAAGATATCGAAAGATAAAATCACGTGCTATTGCCTCACAATCGTTAAAACGGAGTGTAATGTTTTAATCCAGAGGAGAACGCTTCGAACCTTCAACGTGTAGGCGATTTGGCAATTCGGCTAAAAAACGACAGGGATTTTTTTCCTTTGATCGCAACGATGGCGTCTGGCAATGATTTACTATCTTTTGTATTTGAGTAAGGAGCATTTTAAGTTAATATTTCTTTAAGTATAACATAGCGATAATTAAGTAACTAATCATGCCTAAACCCGTCTTTTCTCTAATCAGATGTAAATACCAATCTCTCATATTATGTTTTCTTAAATAAATAATTTAGTTAAACTGTTTCTCCTCCTTTATCTTTGGCGCATTTCCTCCTAGAGTGAACTAGAGATAAAGTACGTTCTTCCATGTGGACTGGTTTTGGGTGATATTCTTGAAATTTATTTTCTCAGTCCCACATACATTAAAATTTATGCATCAAGCTGTAAATTTTGTTTGAGTTAGCGCATCCCCAAAAGGAATAGATATATCTACAGACAGCCAACAGTTTGACAGATTTGGTCTAAAATTTGAGGCAGATATAGAATTCTAATAATAAAACCAGACGCAAAATTTCAATCATCCAGTTCGAAGCGTTTTTGAGTTATAATGGTGACATAACGCGGACGGACTAACAGACAGAATTCCCTCAACGAATTTTATCCAAAATTTGACTGAAAACTATAGTTTTGGTGTAAAGACCTATACCAAATTTCATTCGTATAGGTCGTTCTGTTTTTGAGTTATCGTGATCACAGACAGACAGACCATGGTCGATACAGGCGAAAATTGGGGCCGTTTTGCGGCCCCTTCACAAAATTAAAATTCAGAAAAACGGCCCCTTTACGAAACTCAAATTCACGCAAAATATAGAAATATGACAGCTAAAATTGAAGAGTTTACATGACAAAAAAAAATTTCAGAAAAATAATTTTTTTCACAAAAATATTTTTTTTTCCTAAAAAAAAACAAACTTGGATCGACCCCTGCAGACGTAATTCCAAAAATGTTTTTTCAGACTCGGGAAGTTCTGAAGAGTGAAGATTCGTCAAAATCTTAAGAACGAATTTTTTGACAAGTACGCTATTTTCGTACGCTATAATTCGACAAGTACGCTATTTTCGTACGCTATAATTCGATAAGTATGCTATTTTCTCTTTCTATATTTCATGTACGAGAAAGTAAGGAAAAAAGTTTAATTTGTAACAATATGTAGGTAGTGCTTTTCAAAAAGTACAGTACTGAAATGCAAGTACAACGATAAAAATTAATGTTTTTCTACCGACAAGGAGTACCTCAAGTACCCTTCCTGCTTAAGCAAAAAAGTTGTTCCTAGTGATCAGTTTCAAATCGAATGAGGCTATTTCAGGAATATTAGATTAGACGAGAAATTTATTTCTTTTCAATAGTATAATTCGCATCTTTTATTGAAATGCTAAAAAAGCACACAAACACTAATTCTATAATGCTTCCTATGTTCTGAAAAACCAGACAAAAGCATACACATTCATTTGCCGAAAAAAATTAAAATTCACAAAACCTGGTAATAAATTTTTCAATATTCTTTTATCTTTCGTGACGCTTCAAGTTATATTTTCATATTAGTTCCAAGTTTAAACGAGCAGAAAATCGTAAGAGCAGGAAACGTCTGAAAAAATAGAAAAAAGAAAAATCGTTTTTATAATGTTCTAGAATGCAAGAAAGAGAAAATATTTCACCAGTCACAGAATTAGAAGGGCGAAAAGTAGGAAAAATTTACTAGACAAACAGTTTCCTCTTCCGAAAGCGACACACACACATACGGAGTCACTGCTGCTTGGTCGAGTGAAAGCTAAATCTTTGCCCAGGCAAAATGAAAAATCACAAGACAAGTAAAAAAATCGAAACAAAAATATCGGAACAGCAACATTAACTTCCCAAAACTTGCAGCGCGCTATACCGTGTGACATTTTTATTGCAATTCTGCCCACCAAAAAAGTTAATAAAAAATAAGAACAGCAAAAATGAAAAAGAACAAGAACAGAGAAAGGACAAAGGAGGAAAAAAAAAATGGCGCCATTTTCTAGCTCTGTTCCTTTTTTATTATTATTGTGTTCTGATAAAATTTCTTAGCCCTTTTTTATTCATTTATTCTTGGCACAGTGAAGTCGAGATGATCAATACGATTGTTTTTGTTCCATTTTTCGTCCCATGTTGGGTTAATTTATCGTTTGTCTGAATGACAATGATGAAGTGAAATGAAAATATTAAAAAAAAAAAAAAAAATGTTGCGATCCATTATCTTCGATATCATTTTTCACTAGTCGATATATTTCAGAAACACATTTTTCAAATCTGATTTTCTGCGATTGTGTTTCGGGAAATGATGGAATGTTTAGCCTTTTTCTTTTTAATTATGTAAATTTCCGACATTATTTGTATGATCATAAATACTACAACATAATATTTGGAGTATAACTGATTTATTATTGTCAATAACTGAAGTAACAATAATTAACGTGCAGAAATAACGTGCACTGAACCAGTTGAAGTAATCTTGCCAATCCCCCCGCCCTCCCCGGAGTTTCTCTAATGCTGACGCAGCTACATAGACAAAGTAGTCGAGTTTCTCTAATGCTGTCAGTTAAGTTATCACGTTCAAGCACACACGAATTAACAGGTCGGCAGACAAAAGTGAAAATATATTTATAAGAATACTGGAAAAACCAGGACGGGAAAAAAATCAGATTTTTCTTTTATTTAAATCAGACTTTTCGACTGAAATCAGATTTTTTTTTAAAATCAAATTAAATCAGATTTTTTAAATAAGTTTAACTACTCTATGCATAGAGAGCTGGTAAATACCTAGTTGCTGATAATATAAATCTGTAAATAAAACATTTCTTTGTTTTGCATGCAAATAACGAAATAAAATAACTATTGTACAGTATTTTGTCCCACGTCGATAACTTCTGGAGCATAGCAGAATTGAAATGACAGATCATATAATGACTTACTTTACGAATTTTAAAACAAAGATTTTAGAAATAAGAAATAAATCTTTACAGACACAAGTAATAACAATTATATTATTCATTTAAATATTTGAACAGGAATGCCAGTTTGGAAGTTTTTTCCACCCCTAATTGATTTCTTAATTTACTGCGTACGAAACCAAAGGTTGAAAGTATTCTTTCAACCCCTGCAGATGTGGCCTTTGCTTTCTTATACTGAAAGGCTCCCTTTACTTTATTTTTTATTAGTTATAAGATTTTTAATAATAAATCTGTAACAAATAGATCCGAGATATTGTTGGCAAGCTGAAAGCACGTCTTAGACGGTCACAAATCTTCTAGTAGATAAGAATGGTGAACTGAGGATATACCCTGGGGACAAAAATAAAGAAGAAAAGTTATACTGACTAAGAAAAAGGCAGCACTAGTTAGATTTAGATTTTCAAGAGCATTTCTAAAGTTTAAAAAAAATCATTTAAATCAAAGATTTTTTTAAAAAATCAATTGATTTAAATCATGATTAAAATCACTGATTTAAATCATTTACACCCTGGGTAAAACTAAGGGATGATGTATTTGATACGTTGAGAAGAAGTCTTTGAAAAAACCTTTTTTTATTCTTCTAGAACAGTGGTGCGCAAACTGGGGGTCGCAAGAAGATTTTTGTGGGACGCTAAATTCAAAGGAATTTAATTGACAATAAAAAAAAAAATGCAATGCTTTTCTTCAAAATCGTGGTCGCCACCCCCAGAGGAGTCTCGAAAAAATTTTACACAAAGTGAGAGGGTAGGAAATGAAAATAGATTGGGCACCACTGTTCTAGAACATCGATTTTTAAATCTTTAAATTTTATGGTTCTTTGATTAAATTTTCTTCCTTCACTACTACTAAACTTTTTATTCCACCACTTTTAATCGCTTTCAGTAGAATTTCGCTTATATATTCTTATTTAACAAGAAAATCTCGTTTTCCCAGGCATCACGAGTGTCGACGGGAGAAAGGAGACCTGTCACGTGACCGTGACGTATGGTCGGTGCAGTATTTCGCGCTCTTAATTGGATGATTAATAATCCCTTCCGCGCGGTAGATCGCCTGATGAATGGGATTGAATGGTCTTCCGCAATCCCTAATTGCTGGTCCTCAAGATCACGTTCTCTTAATCTCGGCTGAAATTCATCTTTACACAATTTCAGCTGGCGGAGCTCCCAAGATGCGTGAATTTACCAACAGTGGCACGCAAATTAAATAAACAGAGACCATTACTTTACTATTTAATGTGATAGATAACTAGATGAATCTTGGCCAATAAAAATATAGTAAATATAATGTATAAAAAATATAAAAGAATGAAATTATATATATTTTAATAATTTAATTTCCGATAAAAATTCTCTGCGTTTCCTCGTTATAACAACAGTCAAGAGCGTCACAGTTAATAATTTAACTATTACTCTAGAATGTAGTTTTCTTACGTGAAGTAATTTTGAATAAAGATTTCTGAGGCAGACAGAACATTGAAGTAGATCGTGTTCTCTAGATGTGGTGTGGTGTTAAAATTTGGAGATGCGAGAGTTGACTCAGGCGCCATGTTAGTCATATGGCCACTGCTCGAAACTGCGAGTTCCGTCAGAAAACAGTTCTCATGTAAATTCAAGAACAAGAAACTAATCCAACAGAACAAACAGATCAAGCAATAACAAAACCCCAGTAGCACAGAAATATTATATAATATTTGCGCAATGTTATACAATATTATGAACACGGAGGAACACCGAATACCGTAACAAAGTATTGTATTGTATGTAGTATCAGTATTTCCGAGATACTAAATTTTCACAAATAATATAAAAACAATGTTTTTTACAAAAATCTTCATTTTAACTCAGGAAAATATAAAAACAATGTATTTATAAAAATCTTCATTTTAACTCAAGATATCACTCGATTAGAGGTTTTATTTCAAAAAACAATTATTCTTTAAGATGCTGAATATTATATCATACTATACAATACAATGCATACAATATTTTAATTTCTACATTTATCGACGTTATTCAGTATTTTAAGGTGAAGTTATTCTTGCAATATTATATAATATTATTCAGTATAGTACAATATTATTTAATATGGTATAATATTATACAATATCATATGACATTATCCAATATTATGAAAAAAAAAACATTGTACAATATTGAAAAAATCTAACGTTTTACACTGTTTCAATATTTGGAAAAATATTGTGCATTATTACTTGTGCGAATTTTATGATATTAGACAATATTATGTGCTACTTGGGAAGCTGAAGTTTCTAACTCAGAATTTCAGAAAAATAATTTTTTTAAAGACATACGACATAAAATTTTCAAAATTGCAGCAATACTATACGGAAGATAAAATAATGCTGTTTTATGTTTGTTTCATTAATGAATATCAAAAATTAAGCAGATAAACGTTATAACCAGCTCCAAGACGTTTGTGCAAAATCAATCTTTCATATCATTTCCAAGGTTTTCCCCTAAATATGACAACGGTAAAGAAATTATAGCCAACCCAACAAAATCTGTTTAGATTTCAAGTTCCAATGAGCAAAACATTACATTAAAATCAACAAATCAAGTTACCTAATTGATGCAGAGTCCTGAAATCAGAATTAGATAATTACCAAATTTAAGATATGGAAGGATCACCCTGTATAAAGGTAACAGAGTTACAACTAATCCAGCAAATATTTATTTATGATTTTAACTGTTGAGCAGAACGCGAGGTTAAAATCAGCAATTCAAACTAAACCAATATGTACACTACTAGAAATTAGAAAAATATTACTAAATGTTGAATAGACATTCAAAAACTTTATGGCTAAACGTTCATTCAATGAGCAAATAACGAAATATTAACCAATTCAGTGGAAAATTGTCTGCGATATCCACTGTTGGGAGACGCCTAATATCAGTATCAACATAATACACCAAAACCAGAAAAACTTTCAACAAATATCCAACATTTCGTCAACGTAGGTAACGAAATAATGGCCAATCCTCCACAAACTGCTCTATTTCAACAATACACAAACACGCTAAAATCCACACTTTAAAGAAATAAACCTAATGTTTAGATCAGACGCGGAGCTCATAATTTGCAGTTCCAAACAAAATATGTTTATGATTATAGATGCTGAGGAAAACGCGCTTAATATCAATACTTCAAACCAAACAATACTATGGTTGATTTCAGACGTCGAGTTCATAATCTTCTGTATTTGCGATGTGCCAACTTTCGATCCAAATGTCAGACGATTATACACCAATCCAGCCAATCCTCCAGCAATTGGTCTATGACTTCAACGATTAAAAAAGAAAAATGTGTTAAATTCCACTTTTTAAACAAAACCAATCACC
>BGPR01003817.1:78656-101573 GCA_013235015.1 Araneus ventricosus | reverse complement strand
ATCAAAAAATGACAAGATGGCCAGAAATCCACTTCACAAATGATTTACGACATACAAAACACATGGCCCGAACGCCACGCTCCATTTCGCTCAAGTCGAGCGCAGCTTCCGACATCTCTTTCATCCTTAACTAAGACTTATCAGTGCCTGGCTAACGAACGAGGCACTTTTTTTTTCCAGTGCGGAGATCTAATCGTCCATCAGACATCAAGTGATGGGCTTGCTTGTTGACTTTTTTTAACAGAAAGATATGGAGTGGATATGTTGTTTTAAAGAACTTTTTTATGAAGGGTGGACGTTCCGCTTCTTGAAATAACTTATGGCGGTGGAAAAAAGGTCACCGAGTTGAAATGTGTCCAATTGAGACACATAAATTATTGTGGAGGAATATGAAAAAGCATATTTTAAGAAGACAAAAAGGTTTGTGATGAAAATGGGAAGGCTTAGAACAAGAAAAAAATATGAAAATGTTTCTCTGTTGTGGGTAATGTTAACTTTAAGACCACCTTTCTATTTCTTGAATAGATGATCTTTTGGAAAATGAAATTAGCCAACTGACATAAGAATTCTTTTAATCGCCGGATTAGATGATGGATCCTATTTGGGGCATTTATAGCTATTTTAATCCATTTAAGAACATTAAGTACATGTGATTTTTGGCTTTTAAGTTAATTGCTACTTTGAATTAATTAAGACTTAAATATCAAAAATTATGTGATTGGATGTACGAGTCACACATGTCATTGTATGTGAAGATGTAAAGGAATTTTAATAGAAAGTAGAAAAATTAGAATTTCCCATTCCAAATTTTGCAAATGTTTAGCATTAAATAACAGAATCTATGCAGCTGAAAGCATTAAATACAGAATAACTTATTTCCTTATTATAAATACAGAATAGAAGCAAAGATAATTCTGATCAAAAATCAGGGGATAGTGACATTTCATCAAATAGAAAACGCCTTCGGTTAATGGCGCATATCAATAGGGTTGCCATATGCCCCGTATATATGGGACTGGAACCGTATTTCGCTACTCAGTCCCGTATTACTATTTGTCCCGTTTTCTCCCTAGACGAAAGAAACAGGTGTCAATGGAGACAACTGAAGCAATTCTGATTTTTCATTTACTTATGCCCAATTTTATAATTATGTGAATGAAGAAAATGATATAATTAAGTAATTATATGACTGGGCTAAAAAGGATCAGCCTTGCATCTTTATTATTCCACGGGTTCATTTTATTAGATTTCTTAAACTTAATCCATTTTTTACCAGATGAAAAGAAACCCATTTTTTTCGCGATTTATTTATTTAGCACTTAAACGTCCCGTATCAATGCTTGGTAATTATGGCAACCCTAGGTATCAATGATGACGAAAACATTATTTAATACATATTAAACTGTCAGATATTTGGTGAAAATAGCTTCAGCAGAGAAAATCACTCTTCACTGACGCAGCCGTGTAACATGGATCTAATTTCAACCTGTATTTTCAGATAAAACTGTTTCCACAAGACATTACAGGAAAAAACAGCGGGAGTGTTCTCCCCTAAACTTTCTCGTATACTTCCCCAAAAAGGTGCCGTTTCCCCTTCCCCCGCGTGGCTAAAAAAATTCGAACCTACTGTTAACCCAGAATCCAATGACTATCAGAAGGTTTTTCATTATAGTGATTGAAAAATATCTAGGTAAAGAATCGCACACAGCTAGGTTTCACTCTTGCCGTCTCAAGGACAAACTGACGTAATTCGCTCCTTTCGCGTGCACAGAAGATTGCTTCCAGTACGCATGCTCGTGGAGATAACGGATTGGTTTCAATAGTAAATTATACAGACCGACAGACAGTCAATTTTTTGACGGATTTGGACCAAAATTTTATATGGACCTACATTCATGACGATAAAACTGTGTACCAAATTCTTTCCATCTAGCTATTCAAGTTTTTGAGTTATAGCGTTCGCATGACCTCGAACATACAGACAGACATACTTCCCGCTGACGGATTTTGTCCAAAATTTGATAGAAACCTACAAATTATGTTTAAATACCACACCAAATTTCATCCCCGTAACTCTAATAGTTTTCGAGTTATCGTGTTCACAGACAGACATAATTCCAAAATTGTGTTTTTCGGGCTCAGGGAGGTCTAAAACGTGGAGATTCGTCAAAATCTGGAGTTCGAATTTTTTGACGATTACAATACTTTCTCTTTATATACGAGAAAGTAAAAACTGATGCTGCAATTCTCCAAAATTTATAAACGGATTGCAGTTGGTGAATTCGAAGTCCATAAAATGGTACTTCGTTCCCGAGAGCATAACTGCGTTGCACTATAAAAAACAAAATGGAAATACGTTTCTTAATTTTTGAATCTCCTTTATACTCTAAGAACTCGATTATCAATGAAATAAGATTAAGCTTCGATTTTAATTAATAATAAATGAATTGTTCATACATTGATATTCCAAAAGCAGCTGTCAGCTTTTCCGACAGAACAAAACAGCATTCGTCACAAACTGAAGACTTCACTTACTGATCACATCCGCATTATATTTTTTAGGTAAAAAGTTCAGATTATAAGATGGTACAAAAGTAGAAATAAAGAATTGGAGTATTTATTCTCGTAAGATTATTAATTATCACACATAGCATATCATACTTGTAATACTGCCATATGTAATATACTAGACTAAATATTGGGAGATTTTTTTTAAAAAAAAATATGCTCTTATCTGCGTTCTAAAATGTAGAAAACAATATTTATCGAAAATAGGAAGTAAAAAAAAAAACGTAAACGCCTTAGGCACTGAAAATTATAGGATACGGAAATAAAGTCACACTGAAATATCATAAAAAAGAAAATTCTTACACATTCAATAAAAAATTAAAATATATTAAGAATATGGTTGAAATACAGTAGAACCCCGATAATCCGAACTAATTGGGGCTGACCTCTGTTCGGATTCCGGGGAATTCGGATTATCCGGGAAATTCGGTAAAATACTCTTGATATACCAAAAGCAATAGAGTATAGTGACTCTGGGTGCTCTGTGAAAGCGTACGGAAAGAGCACGCGGCGATTTGCACGGTACTGTAGCAAACAAGTTGAGGGTAAAAAGAAGATATCTGAGTTTAACTCTACTTATTAAGGTGCTGTATTCATTCTTAAAGACCACTTCAAATACTTCTTTTAAGTTAGGAATAATCATTAGATTTGTTTCTGATTCGTAATTGTTATTTTCCCTTCATTTTTTAGTAAAATCTTTTCAGAAAACTGAAAAAAGTTGTTCGGGTTATCCGGAATTTCGGATTACCGGGGTTCTACTTTACTCAGATTTCTTTTGACCGAAAATCGACCGACACTGAAAGAAATCGATTTTCTAATTGTTAGGACACAAATAAGCGAGTTTAAAATGTTTTAATGTCTTTTTTTTATTATTGAATTTGCTCTTCGCTTCGTAAAACAGCATATTTTACAAACTAACAACCTCCTTACGCAGGGGCTACATCTATTGATTTGATTTTTTATTCGAGATAGATTTCAAATCTCACAATGTCACCAAATCACAGCCTCAATGCACTGCTTTTCAGTCTCATTTTACTATCACGGGCAGGGTTGCCAGATCAAAATAGCAAAATAAGGCCAAATCTCCTCAGAAATAAGGCCAAAAAAGGTCAAATCTTCTGAGGAATAAGACCAAAAAGGCCAAATCTTCTTAGAAATAAGGCCAAATCTTCTTAGAAATAAGACCAAAACTGCTTAGAAATAAGGCCAAATCTTCTTAGAAATAAGGGCAAAAAAGGCCAAATTTGACAAACTGATTGAAAACCTCATTGGTTATAAGAAAAAAGGCTATCACGAAAACAAATCCCACTCGATGGGGATATGTGCAATGCTCTTTTATTAAACTAAAATTTAAGTGAAAAAAATTTAAAGCATCCTTGTTTCATCAAGAGTTATTTCGTTTGACAGCTCACTATATGTAATTTGAAAAGTGTAATATCAAAAATTTATTTAAAAAATATGTAATAATCAATTAGAATTAATTAAATTAAGTAAATAAGTTATTAAAAATTTGCTCTAAAAGTCATTACCAAAAATAACGCAAAAAAGGCCAAAAATGAATCTAAGGCCAGAGGAAAATTCCTGAGGCCAAGGGCTTTGAAAAAGGCCAAATTTCCATAATTTGGCAACCCTGATCACGGGATAACAAAAGAGACTGTCGTCATCAGATGAAAGTTAAAACAAAACACAGCACCCAACGATGATCTCATTCAGTCTGAAAATCAAATTACAGATAAATCACGTATTCCGAACGGCAGAATTTCAAACATGCGTCACTCATTACCATAGGATGTTTGGAAGTCGGGTGTCGATTCGAGTGACGCCACCCCACTATCCATCATGCGCAAGTGACAGGAAATGCGTGTGTGCGCATGAAAACCACCCGCTTAAAACTAAACATCCTATCAATTCCTCGTTCTCTTGCAAAAAACCGATCGCAGCCTGCAGCTTTCGCAAGAGCCGACGAGCGATCTTTGTTTTATTAGTCACTTACGAAAGAGCAAAGCAAGGCATTTGTTTATTCTTTGGGCAGTTTTATTTTTCTGCTGAGTGGTGAGGTTTCTTATGGCTTGTAATGGACGGGTTATCGCGAAAACATGATGATGCATGGAACGGGTAGATTATTTATAATAAGGTTTTTTATCTGGAAGGATAGGGTTGTATAGAAGTGGTTGGTTGCGATAATGACAGCAGGTTTTGGAAAGACTAAAGAGTTTGAAAGTAGGGCACTTGTTTAATATCAGTTCAGTCGATCCTATTAAATATGTGGGCCCTGTTCGTTTCAGAAACCCGCACTTTTCATTTTTGGGCGATTTTACTTTGCAGAGGGGTGATACGCAGTGAAGGAAGAAGACCACTTATCGGACCATCCGCAGTGAAGAAAGACAGTGGCGTAGCGAGGATAAATGGCGCCTGGGTCATAATACTTTTTCGCCTTCCCATATTGTCAGTGGCTTAGCATGTTTAAACAGCTTCCGGGCCATAGTATTTTAACCTCCCCTCATCGTATTCGAATTTAAAAAGCGACATAAACGCATTCAAGTTTTACGAACACCTGTTGCTTAGCGAGGGCCAATAATGCCCGGTGCATGCAACATTTTCTTCATATTTATTGTTAAAAATAATATAAACTCAGTAATGTTTTGACTCTAAGGCGCTCCCTAAATCTGGCGCCTGGGACATTAATACCCCTCCCCCGGTAAGTAAGATCACTTTTCTTTGTTAGAGGCGATATTCTATCCGTTAGTCTTTCTTTTTCGATGTTGATATTCATTTTCTTTTTCAATTGCACAATTCTCTTGTAATTCAAAACTAGTGTAATGTTTCTGTAGATTGTTTAGTAAAAAATAAATATCTCCTCCTCCATCTTTCAACTCACCCCTACTTTGGTGAAATCAAAGCCGAAAGGCGCATGCGCAAACGGCTTCCGTATCTGAGAACAGAGAGTAGAAGTTTAGTGACCTAGACGTCCGCCAGCGGAAGTGTTCTCTCGAAAAATTCCACACTATGGCGAGTTTTGTGTTCAGTTTCGACGTATAGTGAAGAGAATCGAGTATCATTTTGATGCAGCACCTTTTACCGTAGACCGATTGAGCCCAAAATCTTATAGACATTTACAATTCTCCCATCAGGATCACGTACCAAATTTCGTTTAACTAGTCCCATGCCTTTTTTAGTTACCATTTCATATACACACAAATAGACAAACCGACAGACAGGCAACCCTTCAATGGATTTTGTCAAAAATTTGATACAAACACAATTCTAATGATAAAATCACATTCCAAATTTCATCCCTTTAGCTGACTGTGTTTTTGTGTTATCGTGTTCATATGTACACTGATGAACAGACAAATTCCGTTCAAACAATTAGATACAAATCTACAATATTGGTGTGAAGACAAATAACCACATACCCAATTTCGGCTCTGGGGTCGGAGTGATGCAGGTTCGAAACCCTCTTCCACTGAAAATCCAAAGTGTACTGTCCTACTGCCAGGACAAAGACCCTGAGCAGGGTTTCCTCACGCAGACGAGTCGAAGAAAGGAGGGGAAACGGATATAAAATCAACCGCAACACTTGGCAAACTAAGCGATCTTCAGGCGAGAATTCGTTTTCGACCGAAGTGCAAAGCGAAATATCTATAGCGCCGATTCTATCTGCGCCAAACGAAATGCAGCCCTTTACTTCACCCCAAAAATGTAGTGGAATATCCCGTTTCCATAACGACTGCAAGCGGGATGTCTAGTGTCTATGGTTTTTCTCGTGGCGGCAAGACAGTATGTGGACCTGTTGCACGCTAAATCATACGTAGTGGTCAAACGCCCTTCCGCTTGTGTGGTGCGTTAATTTTGGAGGGGGTGCCAGCTCAGGTGTCGTCTTCGTCATTTGACCGCAGTTCAGAATAACGAGGTCCGTCCCAAAATAACCCTCGTGGTTTCTTAAAAAGGGACGTTAATATAACTATACTACTTCGTATGAGAGGAAGAAAAAGAAGGCTGGTTTAAAATTTTAATTATCAAACCAGTTTTTCAAACGTTAAGCCTAGAAAGGAATATAAATAACAACCTATTTTAAATGAAATTTCTAAAAAAAGTTATTTTAAAATCCTCACAAAATCATAAATTTATTGTACTTTCATACAAAAATTCGAGCATTACCTAATGGTTACCACTCGCCAAGCTCGGAAAAAGCGCCAAATAGCTATTTTTCTTTTATTAACCACTTATGAAAGAGCCAAGATTACATGTGGTTACTTTTGAGTGGCGTTTTTTTATACTGCTCAGCGATGGATTCCGAGACTACCACTTTTGGAAGATTTTACACCGGAAGGGGGTGTCGGGCAATGAATCATATGAACGCATTTCCGGAGTTCTTTGTTAGATCACGCTCAGTAAAATGTATACACATCACCCTTCCATTCCTCATTTTCCCCTTATTTTGATGAAAATAACTCCATCCGGCGCATGCGGAAAAACGCTGAGGGTTTCCGAATCTATTTGCTAAACAATAAATGCTAATTTCACTTTCGGTTGTAATCGATGCGTTATCGCATAAACATTAAGACGAAGGGAAAGGATAAATTATTTATAATATCACGGCTGTTAATTTTTCTCCCGGAAATTTCCCACAGCGGTTGATTGCAAAATTATAAGCATGTTTTAGCAGAGGAAAGTAAAAACATTTTCAGACAGAGTTGAGAGATTCTTTTAACTCGTGATTGCGAATCGTTTGAAAATGCACGGTGTTCGTGGAATGTAAAATTGATTAAATAATGTTTGGAAGTAAAGGAAAACAGCCTTTGTAGCTAAAATTCCCATGGACAAGCCTTTTAATAAGCGTAGTAATATGATTAAATAATAATAGTAATAATTTAAAAGCTGGAAGACTAATTCACAAAATTTCGAAAAACTGACTTTGATTATCATTTTTAAATTATCATTTTTCAAAGTTTCCTGTGGAGATTCATTTTCGATATGATAATTTTTTACCAAAATTTTCATGTTTTTCAAATGCGTAATTTGAAATTATTTCCACAGAAAAACAATTTATCATTTTAAGGCCTAGTTAAAATGGGGGGAAAAACACTTAAACCTTTTGAAAACAAGAATGAATCATTGATGAAAAATGTTTCAATCTTTCCTTTTCAGTAATGGTACCTCGCCTCGTACTTCTATACCCTAGGGACCTCAAAATCTACTCAACGTAAATCGCAGTGCTACGCCGATGGCGAATTTACGACATTGGGTAGTGGAAGGGGCCTCAAAACAGTTTTGCACCAGTGGCTTCATATTATCAAAATCCGCCATTGAAAAAGCAGAAACGTGTAAGCATGTATTCACACAAGGATCTAAAAAAAAGAGCGCTGTAATAATTATTATTAAATGTTATTCGATTATTTTAAAGTTGGAAGGTTTTTAATTGTAAAACATTTCAAAACTTGTTAATGTATGAGATGCTATAAGCACGACTCTTTCAACATCCTCAAAACTTCCTACCTTCAACCGGCGATTTTTGACGCATTTATTTGGCGCAAAACTGCCTCTTGCGCCACGAAATCGACCAATTCAATGCCAATCTTCAAATCCACCAGAACACACATTAAACAAAGACCGCCATATTAAACGCAGAAGGGGAGGGAGCAGTCAACAGATTCCACGAAAGGATTTTAAAAGGCATGGGGTGGGTTGTGCCTTATTCATGGCTTTTAATTTGTCAGGCCGTAACGGTTTTTGACAAGTTCTGGGTAGGGTTGAGAAATAATTGCGGAGCGAGATGTCTCTAAATGGGAGAGGAGGCGTTATGCGTTGAACTAAATCTTGTTCCGAGTATTGTCAGCGCTGATTCGATTGTGGAAGGGAGTTGAAATCCGGAGTTATAAAGTGACACTATATTAGCTCTAGTTCAGGAAGTTTGTAAGGGGAGGCATCAGATTGTAGTGGTAAGATTTTAATGATAAGCAAGCAGCTGTTATCAAGAGAAAATTTCATTTCGGTAAACAATTGTGTCAGTTCTTCAGAATATTTACGTCAACCGCTAACAAAGGATGACAGTTGCTGAGTTTATATTGAGTCTCTTTCTCATTCAAAACGTTAACAGTGGTGCCCGAGCTCACTTCATGCATCGAATTATAGCATTTTTACACTTAAAAATCTAAAAGTCACTCATAGACGTTATTATTCGATGCAAAAATGACCGGTAATCCATGCACTAGTTGCATATACGAATACTGGAACCCACACTCTCTTGACCGGTAATCCATGCACTAGTTGCATATACGAATACTGGAACCCACACTCTCTTGACCGGTAATCCATGAACTAGTTGCATATACGAATACTGGAACCCACACTCTCTTGACCGGTAATCCATGAACTAGTTGCATATACGAATACTGGAACACACACTCTCTTGACCAGTAATCCATTAACATCCCAAATGTTTTACGGGCTCTTAGTTAAATTAATACAACACATTCCCAGAACAAAAGTAGGGGGGCATCTAATTAGAAGGTACTGACAGCTATACTGTTAAGGGGAGTTGGAACACTAACCCTGTAACTTCGATGTATCTTTTCTCAAAATTTGTTATAGATTCATGTTTGAAATTTTTATACGAGTAAAGTACATCTTTCTCATTATACTGAAGTGAATTTTTTCAAAAAAAAAATTTCAAAAATTTATTTTTTACATATTTTTTTGTGTCAAACAAAAAATGTGAAATTGGCCATTTCGATGTACCTTTTCTCAAATTCTGTTATAGATACATGTTTGGAAATTTTTATACAAGTAAAGTACACCATTCTCATTACACTGAAATGAGCTTTTGTTTAATTTGTAATTTTTTACAAATTTACAAAATATTTAATTAGATATACTGACATTTTAACCTATTTTGACACAACAAAAATTGTAAAAAATAAGTTTTTGAATTTTTTTTAAAAATCATTTCAGTATAATGAGGAAGATGTACTTTACTCGTATAAAAAATTTCAAACATGAATCTATAACAGATTTTGAAAAAAGATGCATCGAAGTAACAGGGTTAGGGTTAACGGACTTGGGGTTCCAACTCCCCTTAAGGGATTAAACACACAACTAGAATGATACATGTGAGTTTTACTTCCATAGGAAAAATAGTTGCCTTAGTCCGACATCAGAGGGGAGAGGAAACTCTCAAAATTCATCATTTGCAAATACTAGCGATACTTCACGACGAAAAGAAGCGGATTCTGAATATTCACGTACGGTTTTAATGATTTGTCTTAAACTGAGCAAGCATTGCGAGGATGTATCTCGCATGCGTTATCCTTTTCAACATATCCATGAATGTTATTCACTGATAAAATCTTGTTTCCTATTCTCTTTCTCCTCCATACATGCATCTATTCTTTCTTGCTTTGGCGAATTCACGAACATTAATATCTTCATCTTGTATACGTTTAAGTGGAATATGCGAACGATTGGCCCTAGGATGTACACAGTGTGGGCAGTAGAGTATAAATTAGTTTAGTTATTACATCATGAGTGGTTAGGGCCGAATCGGGCTTTGTAGGGGGCCTTTAGGCATTGCAAGTTACAGGAGCCCCTTTTCCGTCCCAACTTCCAAAACGAGATAATATTTATAATTTAATCTCTATATATGCAATTTTTAACTTAGAAATATTAGAACAAATTGAAATACCATAATAATAATTATTTGTTTAACACGATCTAAATACTATAAGACGAAGTTTGTTAGGTCTGTTGATTTTTGAGTCAGTCAGCCATCGGAAAATAATGACCCACGCTGACCTGCAGGCGAATTAAAAAAATACATATAAAAATCACGTGGATATTAT
The DNA here is from genome assembly GCA_013235015.1 of Araneus ventricosus. Classification (NCBI taxonomy): domain Eukaryota; kingdom Metazoa; phylum Arthropoda; class Arachnida; order Araneae; family Araneidae; genus Araneus; species Araneus ventricosus. The sequence goes on along the minus strand of BGPR01003817.1, from coordinate 91,164 downwards.
AAAATTAAAACGACAATTGATTTTAATTTGAATAAGTTCGAATACACTGCAAATCGAAAATACCTAAAAAAAAATCGAGACCCTCTTCCCCAAAATTGCGGGGTCCCTAGGTGGTTGCATATTTTGACTTTTTGATAATCTGGCCCTGAGATGGGCATTGATTTGTCCGATGGAATACGCTAAGAGTCTCGTATGGGAGTTAACCCTCCTGCTTCATATCTGGCCGCGATTTACGCAGGTTGGAAGTTAACTTATTTTCAGCTGCGTTTTGCGATTTCCTAAGGTTAGTATATTTACTTTCTTGCAGCATACTATCGTGTTGAATTTAAATAACAATTCGCATCGTTTCAAACAGTAGCGGAGATTGGGTGAAAAAATTGAGGGGGCAGAAATCAAAATCTTAAAATTTAGTTACAAAATTGGCTAGCTTTCCTGGACACTATTTCTTTTTATGACACCTAGTTTTAGACAGCTAAAAAGAAATAAAAATTTAATTTTCCCAGGAAAAAGAGCACTCGCCATTTCCCATGTCCATTCAACCGGTTCAGTTGCTATAATGGCATCGGGCACGATGACATGGGGCGGCTTTCGCCCCCCCCCCTATTCGCCGCCACTGGTTTGAAACGTATTTGAAACCAAACGCTGCACCTAAATAGCGATTTTAAAAATTCTGTAATAGCAAGGTTAAAGACACAAAAGACTCTTAGCGTATTCCATCGGAGAAATCAATGCCCATCTCATGGCCAGAATAGGGATCCCGCAGTTTGTGGTTGAGGGTCTCGAGATTTTTATTATTATTATTATTATTGCGATATTTTCGATTTGTGGTGTATTCGAACTTATTCATATTAAAATCAATTGTCGTTTAAATTTTATAATATCCACGTGATTTTTGTATATATATTTCTTTAATTCGCTTGCAGGTCAGAGCGGCTCATTATTTTCGGATGACTGACTGACTCAAATATCAACAGACCTAACAAACTTCGTCTTAGAGCATTTAGATCGTGTTAAATAAATCATTATTATTATGGCATTTCAATTTGTTCTAATATTTCTTACTTAAAAATTGCTTATATACAGATTAAATTAAAATCAATATAAAATATAATCTGGTTTTGGAAGCTGGGGACGGAAAAGGGGCCCCTGAAACTTGCAATGCCTAAAGGCCCCATACAAAGCCCTAATTCGGCCCTAACCCACTCCTCGCTTTGGACATCATCTGCTCACACTGTACACATCTCAGGGCCAATCGTTCGCATATTCCACTTAAACTTATACAAGACGAAGATATTAATGTTCGTGAATTCGCCAAAGCAAGAAAGAATAGATGCATGTATGTATGAAGGAGAAAGAGAATAGGAAACAAGATTTTATCAGCGAATAACATTCATGGGTATGTGTCTACAATTTCTCACGTATCCAGTGTGACACAATATGTGGGTGTGTCTAGGACACTTGAGTACCTCAACTTTCACAATTAGTGGAATTCCATATATGAGCATCACAAAAGTATACAATCAACTTTTTGATACCCACATAGATATAATCCCGAAAATTCAACTTTTTGATACCCACATAGATTTGATCCCGAAAATTCACCACTTGTTTATCACAATAGCATATGTGTGCAATAATAATTTTATTGGTGTAATCGACAAGTAAGGAACAGGCAGAGTTAATAACTATTTTTCATTTATTATCAGTATATGGGAGAGTGGCGGAATATACGTACATCTCGTATGAAAGTTTCCAGTCGAAAGAGAGCAGAAAATCCCTGCGTTCTCTCAGATAGGGGATTAACATATAGACACGTGATCAAAGTGAAGGGAATATTAGCAATTTTTAGTAAATTACGTAAGTGTTTTAGGGAAAAATCTGGCGCCAAGAAGACGCCGTCATGATTTTCTGTGGGCGCGAGAAAGCGATTAAAATATTCTTTTAGTAATAAATATGCCAAAACGGGAGATTTAATATACCTCCCGCGCGGGAAATAAAACGAAATTGGAGTTTAAGAAAAGTGATTTTAGAATACATTAATATTACACTAAGATTTTAAAATATATAATATTAGATTTTAAAGTAAAATTAAGTCAGATTATAACATGTATATGTTTATAAACCAACTAAATCGATCTGGGCCTTAATGTTAAAAATTAAAACATCTCTTCACTAACTCACGACCCTAGGCAATATCGAGAGTAAAAACCAATTTAATATAAAACAGGAGACCATGAATGAAAATTAATTAATTACTTCGAATGAAAATAGAACTTATAATTGCCAAAAACGCAGGGCGTTAGAAGAGCGCAGACTCCTGAAAAGCTATGAATATATTCAAAATCAGATCGCGCAGATTAAGAAATCAGTTTTTTTACTCCTTCCCGCTGAGCACTCCTTTCAGCACCCGTCAATTCAGAAAACTTCAAAGCACTCTACCGCCAGCAACTGATAAAAGAAAGCGCTGCCACTAACCTCCCCCCCAAAAAATAAACAAACAAATAAGTGATAAATGGTTCTAAGAACCGAAAATGACGTCCCTAAAAGGGGGGGTAGTAGTGAAAACAGTCCCCTTTTGACTTGGTACCCCTTTCTCCAACTTGACTCTCCATTTCATCGCAGACGATTTTCTCACCCGCGCGGGGTTTTCTCCTTCCAAAAAGAAACGCTTGAAAGTTATCGTCTGCTTTTTTTCTTCTGGAGGGCTGGTTACGAGGAGAGCCAGAAACCAAAAGGGGTGGACGCTAATGAAAGAAGGGGAGAGGGGGAGGCTATTTGGGAAGGGGGAGGAGTACTCACAAGAGACCGCTTCTTAAGTTAGGGAATGTCGTCATTAATTCTAGAAATTGCAAGGGGGGAGAACCGGGGGGCGCTAAATGGAGTTGGAATAGCTGGAACGGTGGTTTTCGTGTGTGTATATCGTCCGCAGGAAAGAGGATGATGAACAGTGGCTAAGAGGGTTGGTTGGTAGTCTGGTTTTCTTAGGGTTTGGGTGAGAGAAATTCTTGAACAGATTATAAGGTAAATTGGTCCAGGCAAGACCGTCTGGTTAATTTTGGAAAAACACAGGCTAGCGGAAGGAAAACAGTTAAGACAGCTTTATGGTTAAGGTTGGATTTAAAGTAAGGACATGATTCTCATAATTTTAATTTGCCTCAGTTTCTGAATTACACATACATGAAAATAATGCCTACGTCTAAATGCTCGTAATCGAAACTGGTTAGTTGCAGTTATAGTGCAGGAATTCAAAGACTCGAAATTAATTAGAAAATTTCGTAGATCCTATTTAGAAAACGAATATGATCTACGAAAGTTTATGAACTAACAAAAATGAAAATAAATTATTACGAAAGATTATATTAAACCAGTGCTTCCGTATTAATATGAACTTATCAGTAATAAAGTATTCGTCTAGTTGAACTGAATTCAGTTTAAACACCACTAAACGATATTTTGTGTTATAAAATTCTACAATTAATACAAATGTTATTTAATCTCATGGAACTCTTTCGATGCAGTGTGATTCAAAACGCAGCTTACAAATCGTGATGGTAGGTCAATAAACAGTAATGTCCACGCTCATCCGGTCTTTTATCATGGCTGCTACTGTTCAGCAACGGATTCCGAGACTACCACCACTTTTGGACGATTTTACACAGGAAAGGGGTGTCAGGCAATGAGTCATATGAGCGTATACCCGGAGTTCTTTATTAGATCACGCTCAGTAAAATGTAAGCATCACCTTTCCTTTCTTCACTTTCCCCCTATTTTGATGAAAATAACTCCGCCCGGCGCATGCGCAAAAGCGCGGAAGGTTTTCCGAATCCGTTGCTAAACAATAATGAAAGCCAGACTTTGAGCGCAAAAACAACATTAAAAGATATTACAATTCTAAATCGACAGTTTCTCTAAAACGATGCCTAGCTACTGAATGCTACGCTGCGCGCAGTAAAAAAACATTAATATTCGTTACAATTCTGAATCGACATTACTCTCTAAAATGATTCTAAGCTGGGCACAATAGCAACATTCAAATAAATTACAATTCTGAATCGACATTACTCTCTAAAAAAGATCCAAGCTCTATGTATGCTAAAAGTTGGGAAAGATAATTCTCAAAATACTTTTATAATTAAATCTATTTAATTTTAGTTTATTAGTAAAAAAAAATAGGACAAGTCAAAACATTTTGTACATAAACAGAGCTTATTCAAGGCAAGAGTCAAAAGCCCGGACGGTCCCAGCTAATTCGAGGTAGGTCACTTCATTTTAAACCTGTGACCTGGGTAAACCTGTGACCCGTATATATGCATCAAAGTAGGATTATGTACAATTAAAAGCTTACTAGACTGGTTAAAAACTAGAACTGCTGATTTCGTAAGAGGATATAACAAAATAGAGTGAATTATTTTCCAGAACTTCACATGCTACAAATATCAATTATAGATTTTGGCCAACTCAGGAGCTATGACGTCAGATTCTTCCTTTTCTATTTATTACAATACCAAGAAATCAACCTAAAGGTCACGAAAAAGTCAGCTACACAATTAAAGAAAATTAAATGCAAATATATTTTCTTACATCCAAGAGGAAAAAAGAAAAACATCCACTCTTTACAACTTTCCTTAGCCAATTAAAATCTTGCCCGGCCTTCGAACTAAACTCCAGCTAAATTTTACGATCACATTTCGCCTTCGGTACACTAATTTAAAATCTCGAAAATTCAATAACGAATGCATGAGAGAAGCAACTCAACCCAACTCCCCTTCGAGTTAAAAAACAAAGGGAGTCACGTATCGCCTGGGGACGCATGCGCAGAGCGGGAATTATTGACCAGCGCCCCGTATTTAATGGTTAATGAGCGAAAGCAGCAAACATAATTTCCGAGGCAACCTGTCAGGAACAAGGCCACCCCATAAAGAAAGAGAGGCCGACTTGTGAGGAATTATGGGAACGACATATAAGGAGCTGAAAGGGTTCCTTGGCATTACTGATAAAAGCAAGGGATATTTTCATTCTTTCACATTGCTGCGAGTTGAATGATACGTTAGAGATAAGTTTTATCTGAAGATCTAATGTGGAATCTCTCAGTTAAAAGAATTTCAAACACAGAAGAGTTATTAAAGGTTTAATACCTCTAGTCCGAAACATATAGCTATAAATATGCTTCAGGATTGATTCGTTGTCTTTATATTATTTTTAAAAAATTACTCTTAATTACAGAAATTGTAACGAGCACACAAAAAAAATGTATTAAATATCGCCAAAATACGCGTGTGTATAAACGCAGTAATTAAACAATGAAAAAGATTATTGTGAAATACTAAACATCTGTAAAACGCTAAGGTACGTGGCACAGAAAAGAGGTTAATTTCTCTTTTGCCGATGGCAACGATCGGTTTGTCTACAAAACCAAAACGGTAGCCTACGCCATGTTAGGCATAACTTCATAGAAATAGCCTGTTACTGTATTAGTTCTGGTGTAAAATAACTTTTTCTCGAATGAAAAGAGCTTAACATGAAGAATTCACGATATTTCTTACAATACTAGAAAATCACCCGTCATGGTTTGACGGGTCCAAATTGCCTCTTCATTCGAGAGATTTCCCTTCAAATTTGACGTGTTTACATAGATATATATGCGAGAAAAATGTTTAACATTGATTGAAAACAAATAAAATAAACATATGTTTTATGACATGAAATATTGTTTTTTATTTACATATTATTTAAATATTTCTTTATTCAAAACACCTCTTGGTAAACAACATTTCTTGTGAAGTATTTTTCGTTGTTTAATAATTTTCCTTGTACTTCAGATGTCTTTGTGTAAATTTTAACGTGATTGGGAATCCTAGACCTTGAAAGTGCAGCATGGAAGTGTCCATGTGAAAAGACAAGCCCATCGAGGTAAATTCCAACATGACAGAAAGTTTGCACCTGCGATTTGTTGATAGTTATCGTGTAAGCTAGAATTAGCGGGAACTGGCGGCGGTTGAGAACGAATGGTAGATTCACGTCACTGGTGGCTAATTTAATTCTTGGCAAAAAAACAGCATCGCCACGATTGCATTCAGATACAATTTGGCGTCCAAACTATATCACGCGCATGATATACCACTGACGTAATTTACTACTTTCTATTAAGAAAACGGGAATTAATTTGAAATATAGGATTAATATAATTTAAAATTTCTCGGGAACTATTGAACATAGCGAGATAAATTTTATATCAATCGATAGAAAATTTTATTTCACTATTTTAGAGCAATTAAATTTGAAATTAGAAGGACAATTACTCTTTTAAATTTAAAATTACTGAAATTTAGGTTCTCTAACAAAGAAATAATGCCGTTTAACGTCTCGCAGTACTATGGCGCGAGGTTTATTGTTGGTGACGTCAGAGCGTTACCGGAGGATCTGGGCTATTATATTAGTAATAATGACATTTTGGATGAAATTATTTAAAAAGACATAAGTTAGAAATGAAGCATATGGACTTGGGCGAGCCAGAGAACGTTTAGATCAACGAACGCCAAAATAGTTTAATTCAGTGAAGATGAAATCGTTTCAGTTCACAAATTTATGATTAAACTTACTATTGCAAACATTGGCTACTTTTTTGTTATGCGCACACCACTTGGCGCCATTTTTGTCATGACGAATTTTCTTAGAGCACTGAATCGCCAGTTTAGCTCTAGAAATGTCAGGGAAATCACACACACACACACACATGGTATGCGTACAATCGAGCACAGATGCTCTAGGGATCAGCTAGTTTTTAAAAAATTATTAAAAGAAGGGGGCGGGGAATTGTACAGAAATAAAATTAATATCACTGAAAAGTTAATTTTTTAAATTTTAAGAAGCGTAAAAATGGTCATATTGCGCTAATGTGGTCCAAAATTATCGATGAAAAACGTTAACATTTCAATTGACTTTAAATCAATTAAAAAATTTTGAAAAATCCTTTCTGCGTGAGCATTCACTACTCAAGAAGTAACTACATGCCAAATTTGGTAGCTCCAGGTCCAACGGTCTGCCCCTGGAACTTCCCCTTTTGCCAACGGTAGAGCATTTTGGACGATTTTTAGCATCATTCAGTTTACAGATAGAATCCAACCTATAAACATTATTACATTAAAATGAATTCATGAAAAAACAATCCTGATGTTGGTTTGGGCGAGCTTCACGCTATTCTTGTAAACCGATATGAATTTTGGTTCAATCGTATTTTCGTTATGAAGTTTATATCGCCATTTTGCGCATAACCGACCGATTAGAGTAGATATTCCCAACCTGTCATACGCGTATAGTTGGGGGTACGCGAAGGACCAGTTGGGGTACACGAAGGCCCAGTTGGAGGTACAGGAAGGACCAGTTGGGGTACACGAAGGACGAGTTGGGGGTACATGAAGGACTAGTTGGGGTACACGAAGGACCATAAATTGCAGACATCCACCTCTGTCCTCGTGAACTTGCACATTGGCAGAATGAGGGTGGAGTCCAACACGAAGGACCAGTTGGGGGTACGCGAACCCAAAGTCGGTTATGGCGGACACAAGAAAACAAACATAAGGGATTAAAAATGCTACAGAATTTTGTTTCCCAAAGTTCGCGTAAAAAGTAACAGCGAAAGTTGTGCCAGTCCCTAAACCAACCCTCAAAATAAGAAGAAAAAAAAAAGAAAGCAAAAGGAAGTGTGATTTTTAGCTATCCTTATCATTTAATTCGAAATTATGTATTACAATACTGATTTCACCTGTTTTGACGTTGAATTACAATCGTAAAAATTGAATAAAATGTGAAATCAAAAATATGTCCCGCAAATGTTATAAATTCCTATCAGTTAACTCTTAAGCTTAGTTAGGCCCTTAACATTATTGATACAAACCTCTTAGTATAGACAGATGTTGAAGGGGAGGATATGACAGTAAGGGGTACGCGTGAACAAAACTACTAATCAAGGAGTACGCGAGGGAAAAAAGGTTGGGAACCCCTGGATTAGAGCATGTGAAATCTCTGATAAAAAAAGAGATCAACAAAGCCGTCAGTCCAAATACTAATTAGTCCGGATAATTCACGTTCCGACAGGTTAACTTGGATAATGCTGGCATAATTTCTATCTGGTTAAAAGGAACTTAGGAAAATGTCATCATATAGGAATGTGCTTAAGTTTTGTTCTCATTAACACTTTGACTCCTAAGCCGGCCGTAACCGGCCATGCGACTTCTATACTAGTGGGGCGGATTTCGGCCGGTTGCTGTTTCGAAATGGGGGAGAAGGCAGTTGGGCGAGTGGTCATTAAAGGGACCCTTAAGGGAGAGATAAAAGGCCTGACATTCATATCTCCCACCACCCGTAGTGAGGAGAAAAGGGGGAACGGGGGGGGCGAATCAATTCCACAGGTCAATTAGTAAGCAAACCTCCGTATACAACTGCTTTCAGATTTTAAGAACTCTTATTAGTCATAGGGTTAAATTTTGAAACTTCCGGTTCAACATATAACACAAAAATTTCCAAGACTTAACTATCAGTTTAAAACCAGCGGAAATGTTCTCCTCCCGACTTTCTCGTATACTTACTTCCACAATATGACCTTCTCTTTGACCTACTGCACCTTATGCCAAAGTTCATCTATCTAGCTCGTTGCTCTTATGAGCTATTCTGTACACATGTTTTTGAGTTCTAATGTTTGCAACAAGCAAATTACAAAACATACGTATGCCTACAATCAATATTACGCCAGAAATGTCCGAAAACTAATTTCAAACAAACGACTCAATCAGCTGGCTTTGGGGGAATTGGAATGGACAGAACAACGTGTCATTCCAAATGGCACCTTTCTGAAATTCTCCACGACAGTGAAGAATATAAATGTAGGAATTGTATTTTCCCCGTCTAGCTTAAAAGCGTAAGTTTAATTCCTTCCTAATAATATTTTTCACTTTCCGTAAAGCTCATTTGAATAATTGTTGTGTCAGCGGAAAGATACCGATCACGCGCTCTCCGAGCTAATCACGTGATGCGTGGGTGTTTCTCCGTTAAAAAGCCGAGTGTAATGTTTGAATCAGGAAGATGGCTTATTGAAATCAAGAAGAACGGACAAGCTGTAGATTGGTGAGCGTAGGCAGCTACGGGGGTCTCTTCCCTGTTAGCACGGCGGCGATGGGCGATGGCTACTTACTAACCTTTTAAACATGGTGCAAGCTGATATTAAACTAAGTAACTAACAAACCCTAAGTCTCGCTTGTCTAATATGTAAATAATCACATGTGCAAATACCTTTCACATATTATATTTTATAAATAAATAATTTAGTTTTAACTGCTGTTTTTCCTCCTTTATCTTTGGTGCAAGTTCCCCTAGAGTGTCCCTGATCATAACAATTTTCTACATAAATTTAAGTAGAAATGAGTTTAAAGACCAACATATAAAAAAATTCACACACAGCTGCATTTAAATGAAATATCATCACGATGCTGATTACCGGGTTTCGCTTTCCCGGCACAATGTTGGAAGGTCGCCATAGACTGGATAATGGCTTTTGTTTACCCGTTACCAATTGAAACATTTTCATTTCAGTAAACAATAGCTTGAGTTAAACGCTGCTACAAAAGAAATATATTTCCTTCCATCAAAACTGAACATTTTGACGGTTTCTCTTTCAGTTTCCTGTCATTGTTGCGCCGGAGATGTGAAAGGAGGAAGACATCTGAAATGGGAACACCCCCTTCCCCTAGCAGAACACCCAAAACAATCAACCCTTTTGTTACTCTAACGACAGAACACGGGAACAATGTTTTTCTCAAACGACGGAACCACACTTTGACAAGTACAACCGCCTTTTTTTCATGATACAAAACAATGCTTTTAACCAACATTCCCTTTCACTCCAGAGGGATCTACGTGTGGTCAATCCCACATGTCAACTGTTTCTCTATGTTACTTTAAAAGAGGGGGTACTCCCACTATTTGTAACCCTTTACGGCGAAAGGCATTCAATTTTTTGAATATATATCATGAATGGGTTTAGTTTATCGTCTAGACACAGAATCTACAAAAAAATGTTTTTTAAAAAACCTTACTTCATTCCGAGGGGGGTCGTCCCCCTTTGGGGTCACCCCCCTCATATGAGAACCACCTTGATACACTCAAAAAATATTGTTGGATTTTATAAAAAATCACAAATTAAAACTTCCAAGAATATTGGAGGAATATTTTCCAGTTAAATTGCCAAAATTGTAAACGTCCAGAACTGAAAAAATTTCTTATATCTGAGTTAAGGAATTTTCCCAAACTTTACCTCTAATAATTCCTATTCCGAAACGAAATTTCATAAGACTGCTATATACATTCTAAAAGGAGTACTACTAGCCCTATCCTAAACCAATTATTTTCCATTTATAGTTGAATTTAACGGTTGAGGAGCGAGTGAAATTAGGTGTGCCATCAGCTGGCACACTGCGCCGCAAATAACAAGTTGAAACATTTCAATATTACTCTCCGCATACAATATACAAAGTGTCCCAAAAAGTTGTTTACGGACTTCAAGGGTAGGTCAGGCATACAGAAAAAAGTTATTTTTCAATAGAACATGGGGTTGTAAAGACAGAGGGCGATCGCTACAGGGCTATTTATCAATGAATTAAGTAAAAAAAAAAGTATATACCAAATAAAGTGTACAAGACAAATTTAATGGTTTACAAATTCACAACAGCACAGGTTCATGAATAACATTACAAGTCGCGCGCAGCATGACAAGATACAACTGCAAGTAGAACGCAGTTCCAACGATAAACCTTTCGAGTACTTAAGTATTCAAACGACTTACGACTTGCCGTCTGAAGCTTTAAGCTACTGCAGTTTTTATCATCTTAGTTAAATCATCTTTTTGTAATAAACTTCGTGAGCCTCTTAAAAAATTGAATCAGCGATATTTTACTTATTGCATTAAGTCCTGTCACGACTTTGACTCTCTTTCTACGATTTGGCATTCATTGGAATACGAGCAGCCATCTGCCCAAAATTCCTAAAATGGTCATGAACTGGAACCACATAAATTTCGATCAAAAATTGCAATCCAAAAACTATTCCAGATCTACAAAAAAAGATTTTTAGTGCTTAGCGGAGCATCTACATTCTGCAAAAATTGTGAATACTAGCATCATTATATATATATATATTTAACAAAAAAAGTAGAAATTGTTTTCATGGTACATTTCCAACAGAAGAACCGTGAAATAATGTATCTGAAAAAAATTTTTGCTGGCTGATTTCAGAAAATACCTTCAAAGTTAGCTTTATTCGAAAAGAAGTGGGGGAAAAAATATAACCCAGATCCATCAATATTGTTTAAAGCCAATTTTGGGCCATGGCCGTAAAATTTTGAGGAGTCTCTTCGAAAAGAAAAAAAAAGTAACGATACTGTGATTAATTGCAAGCAAGTTTTTTTTTACGTCGGCTGAATCGCTTTACTGGCAAATTGATGGTAGTTCTTCACGCTATGAAGAGAAATTCTTGTTTACTACTACCTATATACTCAAAACATTTGACAAACAATAACTTCAGTCAAACGCTGCATCGTATTTAACATTCTAACTGTTACTCTTTCTATTTCCTGACATTGTCTGTGCCGGAGATATTACACACCCTTCAATCGACATCTGGAACAGAAACACCCTCGTTCCAGACCACAAACAACCGTCCCTTTTGTTCCTCTACACAGAGAACATTCGAACAATGTTTTTCACGAACTGCGGCTCCAGACTTGACAGGTACATGCCGCCTTCGCATAACTTCATAATGATACAAAACAATGCTTCAGTCAGCATTCTTTCGAAGGGGGATGTATCTACATGTGGCCAACCCCAACTGTCAACTGCTTCTTCATTTCAGGGGCCCTCCCCACCAGGTGGCATGACAACATATCCAGTTCCATCCAGGATAGATGTACACGCTAATTATAATTCCTGAATGGAAACGGCGCTCCGTGGGTGTTCGATTGTTTGAAAAGCGCAGACGATTTTGACGTTTGGCCACTTGATTGATTCGTGTAACATGAGAACCAGACAGGCGCAAGTGTTACGGAAATGAATACCATGCGGTTTGGGACTGGGTCTACCTGTCTCCCCCACCCTCTCCCAGTAAGAAAGCTAAATCGGTCAAACGATAATGCAGCTAATGAGGTAGTGCACTACCGGGAGAGGGGAGCCGATGGGATATTTATGATGCATCCAGTGGTCAGCGATGCGGAGAGGTACCCGAAGGGCAAGGACGATTTTCCGAATAGCACGTGGCTGGAATAGGCGATGTTTTTCGTTTTGAATTCGAAAATACAATCAGTGTTAAAATATTTATATTTCTAAGACAAATTATATACAGTCAAACCCTGTTGTAAAGAACCTGGGATATAACGATCCCTCGGTTATAATGAATGCTTCAAATGGTCTCAATTGAACATGTCACTAATGTACAATTATGTCACTAATGTACAATTATGTCACTA
>BGPR01003817.1:56925-67209 GCA_013235015.1 Araneus ventricosus | reverse complement strand
TTCAAAACCCACCTAGCGTAGGAGAAAACTCGTGTGTAATGAGCAACAGGGACGACAACTTGTTCTATCCGCCCTCCTAAACAACTCGATCCGGTGGGTGGGAATGAACGAGGCAACCTCTAATAGAGCGTTTTAAAAACCGCAATTTTTCACTTCCGTTCCACTTGGAAGGGGGGTGGCAGACGACTTTTATGCTCTTCCGTCGCAAGATTCCCTTTCGCCACTTTGGGGTCGCAAATGCCGAATTTACGAGCGAACCTCGAAAATTGTGTTTGTAGAAAGCGCGCCCGGATTGGAAAGAGGTATAAAACCTGGGGTTTATAAGCGCTGGGATAGAGAAGAATTTTAAGGCGGAGAAGCCATTTTGGATCACCAAATCATAGTTCCTTGAACTTTGGGATATGATTCCAAATGGAGTAGTGATAACAGCGACAGTGCGAAACTTCATTCAGATTCTTTGGCATTAGTAAATAGTAATAAAGCTTCAGATTTATTCTTTAATACATAGAGACTGAATTCTCATGTAATCACAGAAAATTACTGATGGTTTAACTTTCCCCCAGTTTTACGAAACTTGCAATAATATTCATCAGATGACATCAGAGGTTTTGCATTAATCAACTTTGCTACCACACGCGATCTTCCTCATTTTATCGTATACAATCTTTTAATCGCCACTATGATAATTTTTTGCTCAAATTTTTAACATCCATTTAAATGCAACGTTTGCGAATAAGGCCAAATACTTTCGCAACAAAGAGAATTGTTATTTATATGCAATGCTGCAACAGCCTAGCCTATCACATGTTGAGGAATAACATGATAATTTCTACACTATTCGTGGCAAAAGGGTTAACCATCCGCGCAAAATTGTACGTTGGCACTGGTCAAGTATCTTTTAAGCAGGCGTATATTTGTTTGCAGATTTTTAGTAGTAGTATTATGCAATCCAACGCTATTAATAGTAAGAAGTAAACATATTAGCCCAAGGGATTCGTGGGATGCAGCAAAAAACTCCAACTTCCAACCCGTGTAAATCGCAAGATACATAACAGGGGTATTTAATGTAAATAACAAAAGCAGCGGATCCTAATATTTATTAAACTTCTCCTCACGCGCGGTACTGATGCTGCACCAAGCTATTTTTTCCTTTCTAGATATGGGATGATACATGTGTTGTACCACCAAGTCCTTAGTTTCACTGCCTTTGCATAGCTAACCTGTTGAGTCTCCAACCACTCTATACATAGTTTTGCAGCTCTGTCCTATTGTAAAACCCACGTACGGTGGATACATTTATTGCTAATGAAGAAAAGCATGAAGATGAAACTCCAAAAGCGATTGAAATTGACTACAAATCTTATGTTGGAGGGGGTCATTTCCTTCGTCAAAATTTCTATATAAAAATTATACTTGTAATCTCGTGCAACAGTAATCTAAAGGCAAAGTTCCCATTTCTATCAAATGCAACTCTTCATATCTGTTCGGGCTCCATAACAGAGTTTAAATTCCACGGAAGATAATCGTGCATATGGGATTGGTTTCGCCTTAAATCTATCGAGGGCTCACCAAAAGCGAGGGTCCAGCACAGATGTCAATCTAATCATCTAACAAAGGTTGAAAATTACAAGGTCCGCCCCAAAATAACCCTCGTGTAGCTTAATCGAACTAAACTAAGGTAAACGTCATATTTGTCCATGACCCAAAATGGAAGAAAGGCCTTCACCATTCTTCCTCGCCATCTCCAAAGAAAACGACCCTTGCCTCCAAGTCGATACCGGAGGAGTAGGTTACGCGATATAAAACTCCCTAAAATCCCGATCAAGCACTATAGGGGGCGTAAAATATATCTGCTGGAGGCATTGTCGAACAGAAAGGGTCGGGTGTGATTCATGTCCCGGGCACACGGAATCTATGGATCGTAAAAGGGCACGGCCCTTCCGCAGTAATGCAGGTGACGGATGGGGCAGTTTGCTGATGACACAGGTATAAAGCTTAATTAACTCCTCCAAGGAAGCGAGTGGTAGGGGCAGAATAGGGTTGGTCAAGTGGGGCAGATCGGCAGGATGCTATTGGCAGATGAAATGCGGAAAATATGAGATAATACTGTGAGTGAGCAATGCAACATTTGTAGCATGCATGTCTTTGCATATAGATCGCGTCACTAAACGAGGTCGCATGTATATGAAGATTTTGAGGTTCTGAGATTATTTTAACAAAAAGAGTTTCAATTTCTCTCAAAAACAGATAAGTTTAATTGAATATGAGATTTATTACTCATGTTCTTCATGCTATTAATGCAGGAATTGTATTTTCCCAGCCTAGCTCAAAAGCGTAAGTTTAATTCCTTCTTAATAATATTCTTTCACTTTCCGTACAAGCTGATTTGAATAATTGGTGTGTCAGCAGAATGATAGCGATCACGCGTTTTATCACGGTGCTAATCACGTGATGCGTAGGTGTAAGCTCTCCGTTAAAACCCAGTGTAATGTTTTAATCGGGGGAGACGACTTTTTGAAATCGAACGGACCAGTCATGAGGTAAGTGAGCAATAGGCAACGAGCTACGGGGTTTTCATCCCCGTCAGCATGGCGGCGATGGGCGATGGCTATTCTCTATGTACTGTACTGTAACTATCTATCTGGCTGTAATGTAACTCTAATTAAACCCTTTAACGAAGTATAAGTTGATAACTTAAGTGAGTAACAACCCTAAATCTTTCCTGTCTAACTGTAAATAATTACCTGTGTAAATACTTTTCTTATTTCATATTATGTTGTTTTAATTAATAAATAATTTAGTTTTAACTCCTGTCTCTCATCCTTTATCTTTGGTGCATTACCCCTAGAGTGCCCATAAGATAATGCTCTTTTCTACAACTTATGTTTGGCTTCAGGGCGTAATCGTTAATAATTTCTACAATTTTTAGATCCTCGCCCGGGATCTGTGATCGCAACCCTTTTCCTACAAATTTTTGACGGCTCAGGCCGGAATTGAGATTATTTCTACATTAATGTTGTTATAACAAGAAACTGGAACTTCGAGGTATCCGGATTCTTTCCTCTCCAATTCCCAGTGTACTTAATTGTTTTGTTTATCCTCCAATTTAAAGTACTCTTCTATGTTTTGCAATGGTTATTTAGTCGCAGCGCACAGTGTCTTTTCTGCACACCTTTTAAGTATTATCAATCAACCACTTTCTCATTAGGATGGGATCTACGCTTTTTTTTTAGCTACACTGTTTGTTTACCAAATTTTCCCGCTGAATACAATGAATTTCCAAGAAGCATATGAAGTGCGTGCGCAACAGAAACTGTGCGGAATGGACACATCATTTTCTGCGACACTCTCACATTTAACAAAATATAAGTTGAAAAAGAAATGGTTTGTGGTTATACATAAAGAATGTGCTAAGAATTTTCGAGCTAGTTTATTTTTTCTTTTAAATCTATCTCTTACCATAATTTCACTTTTACTACACTTATGAGCTTTTACAATTGTTT
This sequence comes from Araneus ventricosus, assembly GCA_013235015.1. Lineage (NCBI taxonomy): Eukaryota > Metazoa > Arthropoda > Arachnida > Araneae > Araneidae > Araneus > Araneus ventricosus. The sequence goes on along the minus strand of BGPR01003817.1, from coordinate 63,706 downwards.
AATTCAGTGAGAAAAACCGAATTATTGTTTACCAAATGCTTTTGTTTATTAATTTTCCCCCGAAATTCATCATGAAGTTAAACAGATTCAATCTTCATTCCGCATTTCACCATTCAAGTGTTGTCAAAATGAGTTATGTCTTATTTCCATTACAAAGAGGGAAAACACAAATTATCGGAAATGCAATTCCAAATAGGATTCCATCATAAAAAAGACCTGAAAAAGGAACAGTAGGGGAAGAAATGGGGGGGGGAAGTAAAAATCAATCAATTTATAACATTTTCTCCCTTTAAACAAAAATCAAGAATATACCAAAATTTGCAAAATCTCGTTGCGTACATCTCCATCGCCGCTAATGCCTAAATAAAACAGGCATTTCTTGTTAACATTAATCTGCGTTTTCCGCCATTGGGTTCTCCTATAAAATCATCAATCAAAATTATCGATCTCGGGCCCTGGGCCTAAAACGATATTAATCAAAAGTACCGGAGAGAAACGGCGTAATTTATCACTCAGGGGAGCACTGTCCGCCTCAACTTTTGACGACGTGTTTTAAAATAATGCTTGCACCCCTCTCCCTCCTCTCTTTTTATTTTTCAAAAGTAAAATAAAATTGGAAAATATGGAGTTTTTCTCGCTCCCCGAGTTATTGGAGTTCACGAATAGGGACATAAATCACTTTGGAGAGAAGATTTATTAATTTTTTTTTCCTTGTCCATTGTTTATCAGTGCCCAATATCGGTGTCATTGTGTGAAAATTTTTTAATTAGTGGATTTTGTTGTGATAAATTTCTCTTTCGCTGGTGTGTTGACATTTGGGTGGTGTTAAGTGCTTCTGTGAAAGCAGTGGTGACCCGTGAAGTTGAGTTGTGTTGGGAACCCTCTTTTTTAAATAGATATGATACATTTTTTTAGAGGAATGGAAGCGTTTAAAATGCTATTAGACGGTATGGAATTGTGCTTTAACTAAATCGCTCGTGACTGTGATACATAGATGTAGAAGAATGACAAATTTTTAATTAATATAATTAAAATGGTACGAAAATGGAATGGGTCAAGAGTATTCAAAGTTTTTTATTCAAAACATTAAATTGTGTTCTTCATGGCTATAAAAACGTTATATTAAATATTATTTTCGTTTTGAAAGCCGAGGTTTCGAAGATGGATGCGTTCTTTTTCAACATTTCGTAAAGATGGTAAACCTAGCTCACAACGACCTAGCTGATTGTGTACGGCTTTCCCAATTTATTTCGCACGCGATGCAAATGAGAGTCAATTTCCTTCCGAAAACCCACAAGGGATGAATTCTTCGTGATGTTAGTTCTTCTACACTTGCAGTGGCGAATACGGGATTCGGGTCTGGGGGGGAGGGGGAGGTCATAAAAATTTTGTATCGAAGTGACGACAGTCAAACCTCATGGCTTATGTAAACCAAAACACTTTTAACTTTACAAACTTTCCTCACCTGACAATAAGAATCATAAACAGCATTGCAATACTTTAGATAATTTAATTAAAAAGTACACTGAAATAACTAGACAAAAAATGTTTTCGACTGCGTCAACGCTACAAGTACAAGTGGAATGACTAGAAAAGTAGGAAAATTTTCGAGCCTGTCAAGCCAGAAAGCAATGTTGTCACGATTTTATTATTTTTTTAAAATGAAAATTAAGAACAAACAGTTATAGTGATTTTAAATGAAATCAAGAATTTCGGTTTAGCTCTGGGAGGGTGGGGGGGGGGGCTGCAGCCCGATAGCCCCTCGGAATTCTCCACTGTATACATGGGATTTAACTAAAACTGTCATTAACTAAAGCTTTTCTATTCACCTGCCGTCTAACGACTAATTGTATTAGTGTTCCTTAAACATCGATAGTATCAAAACAATCGATACTATCGATTGTTTTCTCTCCGACGATACTATCGATAGGTGTTCTTCCAGTCGATAGTTCAGAAACTAGCGATAGTTCCAGTCGATAGTTTTGAAACTATCGATAGTTCCAGTCGATAGTTTTGAAACTATCGATAGTTTTAAACAATATTTTCAGTCGATAGTTTTAAACAATATTTTCAGTCGATAGTTTTAAACGACAGTTCCAGTCGATAGTTTTAAAACTATCGACTGAAAATGAGCCTATAGATAGTATTACACGGGAGGAAACTATCGATTGCTTCAGTCGATAGTTCCGAAAACCCGATACTATCGATGTTTAAGGAACACTAAATTGTATGTTGTCTAATTTTGCCCCGAGATGCCACGTCCTTTTGCCTCCAGCAACATGGCAGAAAATTCATTCCATTCCAAAATGGCATATTTGAAATGTAGCGTGTGAGTATTAAACAAATATAATAAATACACTGATCACCATGTAGTAGCATAAGTGTTAAAAACGCTTCCTTTCCAGCAACGAAAACACAATCACCAGAGGGCGTTGCTCCGCAACATTTTTACCCATCAGAGGTTCATGGAGAGGTGAAGGCAAAGTAATATTAAAGGACGTAACATTGACCAAAATGCTGTTAAAAGGTAAAATAAATAGAGATTGCGTAATTAAAGAACGGAAAGAGAAAACGCTGTGGTTGGTAGACAAGGCGAACAGGTTGTTGGCGGAGGTGCCTCCCTAGACGATCTGCTATTTGCCACCCACGGTTTATTCATTCCAGGTTTAGGCTTCCAACTGGCATTTCGACTACGGTAGCTTTTCTAAGCGAGCTTTGATTCAAGTAAGAAAAAACATGTGTTCCGCCCCTAGGTTGTCTTCCGTATCATTTATGTATCCTTCTACACACTATACCAGCTGCTTTCATTAAAATGACATGAATTGAAATAAATTATTTCCTAAACTGGGAGATGCAGTTTTGGGTTTATAGCCATGGGATATTAATAGTTTGTTTTAAGCCCAATGCATGTAAGTATCCAAAGAAAAAGGACGATAATGGAACGAATGTTTTCATTTTAATAATCGTGTCTTCTTTTTCTATACTCATTTTTTACAAATCGATTTTAAATTATTCTAATTATTACATTTCAGTAAAAAAATTTGGTACTTACGTATTAACGCCACCGAGGCTACAGATTGGCGGTAATGCGCCAATAAAGAGCAATCTTGTTTACAAAAACCGCCAAATTGGCGGCACTTAAAAACCGCCAAATCTGTAGCTGCGGTGGCGGCACTTAAAAACCGCCAACTTGGCATTAATACGTAAGTACAAAAACCGCCAAATTGGCGTTAATACGTAAGTACAAAAACCGCCAAATTGGCACCACTTAAAAACCGCCAAATTGGCGCCACTTAAAAACCGCCAAATTGGCGTTAATACGTAAGTACAAAAACCGCCAAATTTGGCGGCACTTAAAAACCGCCAAATCTGTAGCCTCGGTGGCGTTAATACGTAAGTACCAAAAATTTTTAAAAAATCGATTGATGTTCAACATGTTAATACTGAATCTCCATTTTTGAAGAAAAATTTAATCTGAAATTATTATAATCAGAGAAAATGTAAATATAATTTTATCAACCATAAACACAAAAAACAGAAGACACGCAATAACAATTTAATGATGGTAATATTTGTCGATTAGGGAAACTGATATATATATGAAGTCGAAGGTCTGATCATCATTATGGAAATGAGTTGCACCATTTTAAATACGGGTGATATAATGACAGCTAATTTCTTGTAATCGTCTTCAAGTAAGTCAGTGCCACAGAATATTGATAATAGGTTAAAACCAGTTTTGACATAATGATCCAGCACAGACTTAACGTCTAGTTCTTGTTGTAAACAGGTATCAAATCTTTTTTCACGTCTTCCTAGGTGAAGACGTAAATAAATGAATTCATTATGTAAGTTTGATGTTCTTTTCCAAATGGTATTATTTCACTTCAAAACTTTACACTGTAAACACAAACTATATTTCTTTGGAAATCCTACAACAGAAATCTCTGGAAGTTTACAAATCAAAATCGTTTCTACTCAATGTTCATTTAGAATACATGCTATTTCAGTTTATATTTTGAAATAAACAATCAACATAAATCAATTAGGTTTCGACTAATCATTTTGTGAAAGCAAATTTAATATGTAATATCATTCAAAGGCACATATGTGAATCTACCAAGAAGTCAAAATATTATAAAATTTAGATGGAGGAGTGGCTGAGGAATAAAGGAATGATTAAAATAAAGTCAGCAAAAAACCAAACTTACATTATTATAAAATGAAATCACATATATTTTTTTATATATTTTCAGAGACACATTTTACATTAAAACATTATTTAAAAATTCACATTTACTACCTTTCTAGTACAGCGTTTAACATTTTTTTAAAATTCTTCATATCTTTGACTGTATTATTACTTTAATACAAATAAAAGAATTATTTCATAAGCTGGTGAACAAATCACAAAATTTAAAAAATATGATGAAATGGGCACTAAATTTGGCGAAAGTTGTGACCTTGGAAGTATAAACCAAACCCTGACGCATCCGAACAATTTATTTCACATTACAGACGAGGCGGAAAAGTTACAGTCTCGTAACATCATATCGATAATCAAATACACAAAACATCCTTTGTTCTTCACATAGAGCAAATAAAATAAATATCCTTTCTTCTGTATTTCTGCTCAAGAAATACAATTTTACCTCAAAGAAATTGCGCTACGCATTCATCTTTTCCCTTCACCTTTGGACCTTAATGACAACCAGTCCAGGTCTGAAAGACGAAGTATGACGTCAGAAAGCGACATTGTTCCAATTGGCAGAGAGACAAGAAGGGAAAAAAAAAAAAAACAACTAGCCAATTTCATATATTTTTTTTTTCTTTATTCTTTTCTCACTTGGTAGCAGTTTTGTGTTCTGAATTGATTTGTTATTCTTCACATGTTCATTCTGTTTACGTTGCGGTTTCGTTGAACCAGAATAGCTAACTGTAACGAACTTTGAATAGTTTCGTGAAAACCAAACGATAAATGTGATTCTGAAGTTTAAAATTTGGCAAACGTTCAAAAGATATGAGAAATAATCGTTATCTTTTAAATTTTAAAGGAAAATAAAGAATTACAACTGCATTATTTTCGTTTTTATCTTAAACTAAAAATGTGAAGCTATACGAAGTATGGAAATATTACGTTTCACAAATTATTTAAAAGAAACTGCATCAGAAATCATTTGCAACAATTGATTAAATTTAACAGTTGCGAATTGCAACAACTTTGCCATTAAGAATTGTTCTTACCATATTTGTTCCTAGATTTTCTCAAGTTCTGCATGTGTATGCAGTATTTGCTATGTGACAATTGAAATTCTTTGACTGTGATTTCTTTTTTGTAGAGTAAAAGATTCGAAATTTAAAAAAAATGTTAAAAACAAACTAGATTTCGAAATATAGTAAAATGTGGGTTACTCTCTACTATCAAGTTTAACTATCAAACTTATTTTAGTATGCCAATGGCCGTAATTATATGAAGTATTCGAATCAAAATATAATATATTGTGAAAGAAGTTCATAAATTTTATTAATATAAATGCTAATCAATCCATAACTGAAAAATATTTAGTAATGAAAATACAGAATACTACAATAAAATATATAAGGTCTTTGGAAGTTTGGTATCAGCCAAAAATATTTTTTCAATTCGTTTATTATTATTATTTATATTTCGATCCTTTGCATTTAATTAAATTTATTAATTTTTATTATTTTTTTATTTGTATTTAATTAATATTAATTATTTAATTTAATAACCAAAGAAATATAGTTCAAGCCTCAACCAATTTCTTTTCTAAAAAATCGAATTTTAAAGAGTCAGGTTTGAAAAACAAAATCACGAAATAACCGCTCGTTTTTGAATTCTTACATTGTTATTTTATCCCACTTTAAGAGAAATATTTAACTATTTTTAACGTGAGAAAACAATTCCCGATCTTCGGACTGCAAGTCAAGTAGTTTCTCTTCCAAGGACTCGTGGGAGTACAACTGGCTGCAGGCCAAGGAAAACAATTAAAAATTCGTTATTGCGAAGAACAAGCGATATATGCTGTGTACGCCAAATAACCAACGCAACAGGTACAAACTGATTTACAACCGAAGTTAGTTTGGGAACTGTTTATTTATGAATGAGTGTTCATGGCATCTTCAAGTTTCTTTAATGTTTATGCATTCTGGAATACGTATGTCACAACCATCAACGTAATTATTAACCTGCCTTTCTTATTATATTTATCAATACCAAAAGACACTGGATAGATATAGTGCAGATAGTTGTCTGCATATTATTCATACGGGGAAAAACAGATTATTGGATTCTTATACGCATTTCATCTGTAGTGTCTTAATTTATACTTATAAAAATGTATACAATGTTTGTGTGTGTGTACGATGTTTAGACATAAAAAAGTGCACTTACAGCCTTTTTAATATCGGCGATTATTTCGATAACTAATTGAGATACCTAGAAACGGATGGTACCGTTGCATTCAGGAACTCACTTTACTCCGAAAAACACTCATAGAACATACCAATACATAGTATATATTTGTAATAATCTTACTTAATTTTACTTTAAATTCTAATATTATATATTTTAAAATCTTAGTATGATATTAATGTATTCCAAAATCGCTTTTCTTAAACTCCAGTTTCGTTTTATTTCCCGCTCTGGAGGTATATTAAATCTCGCGTTTTGGCATATTTATTACTAAAAGAATATTATAATTCTTCCACGCGTCTACACAAATCGCGAAATCAGCGACTTATTGCCGCCATGCTTTTT